>RXID01021522.1:0-19731 GCA_005019695.1 Trichopus zeylanicus subsp. travancoricus
CTACTACTACTACGACTAGAACTACTATTACTACTACTACTACTGCTACTACTACTACTACTCCTACTACGACTCCTACTACTACTGTTACTACTACTCCTATTACTTTTACTACTACTACTACTACAACTAGAACTACTCCTACTACTACAAATACTACTCCTCCTACTACTACTACTATTCCTAACACACCTACTACTACAATTACTGCTGCTGCTATTGCTATTATTACTACTGCTACTGCTACTACTACTTCTAGGACTACTGCTACTTCTATTACTGTACTACAACTACTACTACCCCCACCACCACAACTACGACTACTATTGCTATCACTACTACTACTACTACTACTACTACTACTATTACTACTACTATTACGACTACTACTACTACTACTGGCATTACTACTTCTGCAACTACTACTTTTGGTACAACTATTGGTACTATGCTTCTACTACTACTACTGTCATGTCTACGACAACTGCTACTATTGCTTCTACTGTTACTAGTACTACTACTACTATAACTGCTCCTACTGCTATTGCAGCAACTACTACAACTACTATTATTATTACTGCTACTACTACAACTAATACTACTACTGCTACTGCTACTGCTACTTCAACTATTACTACTACTATTACTACTATTACTAGCACTACAACTATTGCTACTGCTGCTGTTGCTTCTACTACTACTACTACTACTACTACTACCTCGATACAACTCCTACTACTATTGTTACTACTACTACTATTATTGCTACTAATACTGCTTCTACTACAACTACTATTACTACTGCTACTACTAATACTACAACTAATACCGCTACTACTATTGCTACTACTACAACTTCTCCGATACTCTTACCATTGCTACTAATACTGCTCCTACTACTACTACTACTCCAACTAATAATACTTCTGCTACTACTAGTACTAGTATGAGTATTACTCCAACTAACACCAGCACTACTTCTGCTTCTATTATTACTACTACTACTTCTACCTCTACCAATATTACTACAACTATGACTACTGCAACTAATGCCACTACAGCTATGACTGCTACAACTAAACCTACCACTACTACTATGGCTACTACTGCTACAACTGCTACCACTACTTCTATGGTAACTACTCCTACTATTACTACTACAACTTCTACTACTAGAACTTCTACTTCTACTACAACTACAACTACTGCTACTAGTACTACTATTACAAAAAAAAATTCCAGTACTGCTACTAGTACAACTACAACAACAACAAATACTACTTCTACTACTACTTTTTCTATTAGTTCTCCTATAACAGCAACAACTACTACTGCAACTACTCTACTACTACTACAACTACTGCTACTACTACATTTGCCACAACTACTGCTACTGCTACTAGTACTATTACTACTACTACAACTACAACTTCTGCTACTGCTACTACTGCTACTACTTCTACTACTATCACTTCTGCTACTACTGCTACTGCTATTTTTGCTACTGCTACTACTAATACTTTTCTGACTACTACTGCTACTACAACTATTGTCACTACTACTACTGCTACTACTATTACTACTAGTGCCACCACTTCTACAACAACTATTGCTACTCGTACTACTACTATTGCTACTACTGCTACAACTACTACTATTACTACAACTACTACTACTTCCACTATTCTAATAACTACTGTTGCAGCAACTGCCACAAGTGCTACTACTACTATGACAACTGCTACTACTTCTGCTATTGCTTCTTCTACTCCTACTACTGCAAATACTACTACTACTACTCCTTCTGCTGCTACTACTGCTGTTGTCGCTACTACTGCTGTTGTCGCTACTGCAACAACTACCACTATTAGTGTCGCTAATACTACTAATACTACTGCTACCATAGCTTCAACAGCTACTATTGATACTATAGCTGCTACTACTACTTTAACTACTAATACTACTATTACAACTACTATTACTATTGCTACAATAGCTACTACCACTAGAACAACAACAACAACTACAACTAAAGCTATTACTGCTACTACCACTGCTGCTGCTACAGCTACTACAACTACACCTACACCTACTCCAAATACTTTTACTACCACTACTACTGCAATGACTACTGCTATTGCTACTACTACAACAACTACTGCTACAATTGCAACTACCGCCGCGACTACTACTATTACTACTAGTACTACTACTACTGGTACAACTACTATTTTTCCTACTACTATTACTACTACGACTACTTTTGTTACTACAACTACTACTACTTCTAATACTACTACTGCTACTACTAGTATTACTACTAATACCACCACGACACCTACTACTACTACTACTTTTGCTACTACTGCTACTATAACTACCACTGCTATGACTACTGCTAATATTAATACTACCACTACTATTTTAAGTACTATTAATGCTGCTCCAACTACTACTACTAGTAGTACAATACCTAGTGCTACCGCTACTACTGCTACTGCTACCTTAGCTACTATAGCTACTACTACTACTTCTCCAAGTACTACTTCTACTACTACTGTTGCTGCTGCAACAGCTGCTGCTACTGTTCTACCACGACTACAACAACTACTACTACTGCTACTACAGTTACTACTACTACAACTACTACTACTACTGTTGCAGATGTTGTTGCTGCTGCTACTACTATTACTACTACTATTACAAGCAGCACTACTACTACTACTCCCGCTGCTACTGCTGCAACTACTATTACTACTACTACTATTGCAAATACCGCTTGTACTACAACTATCATTACTGCTACTATGACTATTGCTACTAAAACTACATCTACTACTACTACTGCTGCTATACTTCTATAACTACTGCTGCTCCTACTACAATTACTATTATTACCGCTACTGCTAATGGTACTGCAGTTGTCGTTGCTGCAACTACTACTGTCGCTGCTACAACTACTACTACTACTATACCAACTTCTTCTACTACTATACTACTCCTTCTCCTACTGCTACAATTGCTACTACTATTTCTACAGCTGGTACTACTACTGCTGCTGCTGCTACTACTGCTACTACTACAATTGCTACTTCTACTACTTCTTCTACTACTACTATAACTACTTCTACTATTACTACTACAACTCATACTATTACTCCTACTACTACGACTGCTACTCCTACTACAATGACCACCACCACTACTACTACTAGTACTCCTGCTCCTAAACTAACTCATACTACAATAACTACTACTGCTACTACTACAACTACTACTATTACTACTACTATGACTATAGCTACTACTATTGCTATTGCTGCTGCTGCAACGATAACTGCTGCTACTACTACTACTTCTACTACTACTATTACAGCTGTTGCTGGTAATTCTTCTTATCCTACTACTATGGCTATTACTACTACTACTACTACTAATATTGACACTACTTCCACTACTCATACTGCTCCTCCTACTCCTACACCTATTGCCACTATTAATCCTACTACTACTAATACAATTACTATTCCTAACACTCTTACTACTACTACTGCTGCTGCTGCTATAGCTATTACTACTAATACTACTACTGCTACTACTACTTCTAGTACTACTACTATGGCTATTACAACTAGTACAACTACTACTACAATCATGACTACTACTACTACTACAACAACAACAACAACTATTACTACTACTACTGCTACTACTACTACTACGACTACTTCTTCTACTACTACTACTACAACTACAACTGCTACTACTACTACTACGACTACTTCTTCTTCTACTACTACTACTACAACTACAACTGCTACTACTACTACTACTCCTACACCAAAACCTACTCCTACTACTACTACTGCTACTACTTCAACAAATATTACTACTACTACTGCTACTACTACTGCTACTACTGCTACTACTACAACAACGACTACAACTAGTACTACTACTACTTCTACTACTACTACGACTACCACTACTGCTGCAACTGCTGCTGCTGCTACTCCTACTACTACGACTATTACTACCACAACTATTATTAGCACAACAACTACTACTACAACTGCTACTGCGACTACTACAACAACTACTACTGCTACTACTATTACAACAACTATGCATACTACTTCTGTTACTGCTACTATACTATTACTGGTATTACTACTACTGCTACTGTTATTACTGCTACAACTACTGCCTTTACTACGCCTCCCGCTACCACTCCTAATACAACAACTACTACCCCTACGATTACTAGTACTACTACTATTTATGCTACTACTACATCTACTGCTACTATTACTACAACTACGCCTACTATTAGTACTACTACTGCTGCTGCTGCTGGTACTACAACTACTTCTGTTGCTAACCCTACTGCTGCTCCGACTTTAATTACCACTACACCAACTACTATAGCTACTACTACAACAACAACAACAACTACTACCACTTCTTATGCGGCTGCTTCTACAATAGCTGCTACCATTCTGGAAACTACCACTACTCCTATTATTGCTACTACAACTGCTACTCTGTTGCTATTAACACTACTACTACTACTTCTGCTACCACTGCTACACCACTACCACAACAACAACTAGTACATCAACAGAAACTACTACTACTGCTACTACTAATACAATTGCTCTTGTAACTACTACTACTACTACTACTACTACTACTACTAAAACTATTTCTACTGCGACTACTACCACTACTACTACTACAGCTACTGCTACGAGTACTACTACTACTACTGCTACCTCTACAGCTGCTGCTACTACTACTACTACTACACTACTACTACACTACTACTACAACTACTACTGTTGCTAGTAGTACTACTACAACTACTTCTATTATTGCTATTACAGCTACTGCTATAACAACTAATACTGCAACTAGAACTACAACAACAACTACTACTACTAGTACCACTACCACTACTACTGTTAATACAACTGCTACTAAAGTTACTAGTATGACAACTACGCTAACTACTACTACTACTCCTCCAATGAATACTACAACAACCTCAACTACAGCGACTACTACTACTACTTCTAATACTACAACAACTACTACTAATACTACTACTTTTACTACTACTACTACTATTCCCATTACTACTGCTACTACTACGACTACTACTCCTCCTCCTCCTCCTCCTCCTACTACCACTACTGCTACTAGTACTACCACATTTACTACGACAACTACTACCAACACTACCACCGTGACTACTACTACTGCAACTACGACTACTACTACTGCTACTATTACCACTACTACTACTACTAATACTTCTCTTATTACTAGTACTACTTCTGCTACTACTACAACTACTACTAGTACTACTACTACTATTAATGTTACTACTACTACAGCTACTACTACTATTATTAATGCGACTTCTACTTCTGCTACTACTACTGCTACTTAGACTACTGCAACAACTACTTCTACTACTACTACTACTACTACTACTATGACTACTACTGCGACTACTGCTACTGCTGCGACTATTACTACAACTAGTCCTTTTACTACTAGTACAACTGCTCCCACCACCACTACTGCTATTATAACTACAACTACCTCTAGTACTACTGCTGCTGCTACCATTACTACAATACTACTACAACTACTACTTCTAGCACGAATACTACTCCAACAACTACTACTATTACTACTACGAACATTACTACTACTACTACTACTACTGCTATAATTACTCCTACCGGGACT
Organism: Trichopus zeylanicus subsp. travancoricus; assembly: GCA_005019695.1. Taxonomy (NCBI): domain Eukaryota; kingdom Viridiplantae; phylum Streptophyta; class Magnoliopsida; order Dioscoreales; family Dioscoreaceae; genus Trichopus; species Trichopus zeylanicus. The sequence continues at coordinate 5,761 of RXID01021522.1, forward strand.
ACCACTACTACTACGTACACTATTACTGCTACTGCTACGGCTACTACTAGTCCTATTACTAGTACAACTACTGGTACTACTACTACCATTACTACTACTGCTACTATTTCTATTACTACTTCTAATACTGCTAGTTCTGGTATGACTACTGCAACTACTACTGCAACTGCAATAGTTACTACTATTACTACTAGTACTACAATAACTACTACTACTCCTCCTACAACTACTACTACTACCACCACTTCTACTACTCCTACTACTACTACTACTACAACTACCACTGCTACTACTACTACAACTACTACTAATACTACTACTACTATGAATACTACTCCCACTGCTACTCCTACTACTACTTCTACTGCTACCACTGCTACTAAAACAGCTACCACTACTACTACTACTTCGACTACTATTGCTGCTACTATTACTGAAACTACTGCTACCGCTGCTACTACTACTACTACTATTGCTACTGGTACTACTACTACAACTCCTATTACCACAACTACAACTACTACTACGGCTACTACAACTAATACTCCTACTTCTACTACTATGCCTAACACTCCTACAACTTCAACGTCTGCTACTCCAACTACTACTGCTCCAACTACTACCACGATGAATACTACAACTACTTGAACTACTTTTACTATTCCTACTGCCACTACTGCTACTGCAACTACTACTACTACTGCTCCTGCTGCTACTACTACTAGAGCTACTACTACAACACCTACTACCACTACTGCAACTTCTAATGGTAATACTACTCCTACTGCTACAACTGCTATTACTGCACCTCGTACTACTACTATAACTATTGCTGCTAACACTACTACTAATACTACTGCTACTGCTACTATTACTGCTCATATTGCTATATCCACTACTACTACTACTGCTGCTACTACCACTACTTCTTCTACCACTACTTCTAGTAAAACAACTACCACTACATTCGCTTTTGCAACTACACTACATCTGCTACTATTGATGCTGCTACTGCTGCCACTATTACTAATACTACTGCAACTTCAACAACAACTACGGCTACTATTGCTACTGCTACCTCTGCTACTGCTACTACTATTACGACTACTACTATTGGTACTATGGCTATCACTACTCTGGCTACCACAACTGCTACTATTGCAACAACAACTACTACTACTACTACTGATGCAACTACGACTACTACTACTACTGATGCTACTACTACTAATGCTACTACTTCTGCTACTACTATGACTACTGCCACTACTGCTACTACTACTACTACTACTACTATTGTTGCTGCTGCTACAACTACGACAACAACTACTACAATAACCACATCAACTACTGCTACTGCTACTACTACTACTACTATCACTAATGCTACAATGACTACTACTACGACTACTACAACTACTACTACTTCTCCTATTGCTACCACATTTGTTACTACTACTGCTACTATTACAACTATAACATCTGCTGCTACTACTATTATTACTACTATTAGTACTATTGTGACTAATACTACTTCTACTATAACTTCTACTACTACTCCTACTACTACTACTACCACTACTTCTACGAGTACAACTATTACTTCATCTATGTCTACTACTGCAACTACTGCTGCTACTATTGCTGCTGCTATTGCTACTGCTGTTGTTGCTACTCCTACAACAATAACAACAATAACAACAACAACTACTACTACTACTAGTAGTACAACTTCAACTACTACTTCTACTATTGCTCCTTCTACTACTACTACTATAACAACTACTACTATTTTTACTAATGCTGCTACTATTACTACAACTACTACTATGACTACTGCTACAACTATTGCTACTATTACTACTACAACAACAACAACTACTGCTGCTGCTCTTGCTGCTGCTACTACTACAACTACGACTATTACTACTACTACTACTACTAAAACTACTACTCCTATTGCTAATGTTACTACTACTACTACTAACTATTACTACTTCTACTTCCACTACTGCCACTACTGCTACTAGTGCTACTACTACTACTACTACCACTACCAATACAATTGTTGCTACGACTACTACTACAACAATAACTACTACTACATCTGTGACTACAACTACGACGACTATTACTACTAAAACTCCCACTACCCTAGTGCTATTACTACTGCAACTACTGCCACTACTACTACTATGTCTAATACTACTACTACTACTACAACTACTGCTGCTGCTAATATTCCTAACACGCCTATTACTACTACTTCTACTACTACTACTACTGCTGCTTCTACCACTCCTTCGACTACTACTACTTCTACCACTACTACTACTAATACTACAAGTACTACAACTAGTACTACTACTGCTACTACTACTACTACTACTAAAGGCACTACAACTAATACTACTACTACTACTACAACAACAACAACAACAACAACAACTACTACTACTACTATTACTACTTCAACTACTATGACAACAAGTACTACTCCAACTACTACTACTCTTACTACTGCTACTTCTTCTACTACTACTACTACAACTATTACATCTACTGCTACTGCTACTATTACTATTACTACTACTGCTACTACTACTATTGCTACTACAATTGCAACTACTACTACTACTGCCGCAACTACTACTACTACTACTATAACAACTACTACTATTACTTCTATTATTATCACCAGTACAACAACAACAACAACAACAACAACTACTACTACTACTACTACTATATCTACAACTATTACGGCGTCTACTATTAATACTACTACTACTACTACGACTGTTACTGCTACTGCTACTACTACTACTGCCACTACTACTTCTGTTAGTACTATTGCTACTGCTACTGCTACTACTTCTGCTACTACTAATGCTAGTACAACTACTACTTCTTTGACAACTACTGGTACTACGTCTACAACAACTGCCACTACTACTGCTACTACTATTATAGCCCCTACGGCCCCTAATACTACTACTACTACTTCTACTTCTACTTCTACTACTGCTATTGCTAGTACTACTACTACTGCAGCTACAACAACTACCACTACTTCTGATACTTCTACTACTATAAATGCAACAACTACTAATATTACTCCTCCTATTACAACTACAGCTACTACCACTACTCCAACTATGAGTACTCCTACTACTTCTCCTACTCCAACTCCTACTACGACTATACAACAACTACTACTAATACTACTACCGCTACTACTACTACCAATACTACTACTGCTGCTACTACTCCTCTACTACTACTAATATTACTACAACAACTACTACTACTAATACTGCTACTAGTTCTACTATTACTACTACCGCTAAATTTGCTGCTACTAGTGCTATGACTACTACTACTAATACTGCTATTACTACTGCTATCACCACTACCACAACTACTACACCTACAGCTAGTGCTGCTACTACTACAACTACTACAAATATTACTGCTAGTATTACTACTACAACCACTGTTTCTATTCTAACTCCTACTCCTACAACTTCTCCTACTACTGCTACTATTACTACTATTATTGCTACTACTACAATTGTTACTTCCACTATTACTACTCCTACTACTACTACGGCTACTATAACAACTCTTACTAGAACTATTACTACTACTAGAACTCTTACTGCAACTCCTACTACTACTCTAACTACAACTACAACTGCTACAACAACTACTACTACTACTAGTCCTACTCCTATTCCTACTACTACTCCTACTACTACTACTGCTATTGTGACAACTACTACCAGTAGTACTTATGTTACTACTACTACTACTACTACTACCATTACTACTACTACTACTACTACTCCTCCTCCTCCTCCTACTACTACTACTCCTACTCCTACTACTACTCCTCCCCCTACTACTACTACTACTACTACTTCTTCTTCTTCTTCTTCTTCTTCTTCTACTACTACTACTACTACTACTACTACTACTACTGCTGCTGCTGCTGCTGCTGCTACTAGTACTACTACGACGACTACTACTACTACTACTAGTACTACTACTATTATTACTACTACTACTACTACTACTACTACTACCACCAACTACTACTACCACCACCACCACCAGTACTACTACCACTACTACTACTACTACTACACCTACTACTACTACTACTAGTACACCTACTACTACTACTACTCTTCCAACTAGTACTACTACTACTACTCTTACTACTACTACTACAACAACTCCCACTACTACTACAACTACTAGTACCACTACTACTACTCCTACTCCTACTCCTTCTACTACTCCTACTACTACTACTACTACTACAAATACTATTATTACAACTCTGCTACTACTACTGCTGCTGCTGATGTTGAAGCTATTACTACTACTACTAGTACTACTATTACCACTAATACTACTAGTACTGCTACAGCAACTCCTACTCTTTATGTTGCTCCAACTACTACTACTACTACTACTCGTACTCCGGCTTCTGCTATTGCTGCTGCTACTACTGCTGTTGCGCATACAACTACTAATACTACAACTATGACAACTAACAATTCTTCAATAATAACAACAACAACTACTACTACTAGAACTCCTGTTGCTGCTAGTGCTACTCCTACTAGTACTACAACTACGACTACTAGTACCTGTAGTGCTGCTACTCCTATGACTACTTCTAGTGCTGCTACTCCTATGACTACAACTACGACTACCCCAATAACTATTGCGCCTACTAGTACAACTACTAAAAAAATTGCTACTACTACTACTACTAGTAGTAATAGTACTGCTACTCCAACTACTACTACTACTCCACCTACTACTACTTCTCTTGCACCTATTCATGCAACTACTCCCACTACTACTACAACTAATACTACTACTACTAGTAGTAGTAGTAGTAGTACTACGACTACTACCACTACTACTACTACAACTTCTACTACTACTGCTGCTGCTACTAGTACTACCACTATTACTATTGTCGCTACCAATACTGCTATTACTACTACTACTACTCCTCCTACTAATAGTACTACTACTCCTTCTACTAATACAACTACCAGTACTCCTGCTACTACTGTTACTCCTCCTACCATAGCTACTTCGACTACAACTACTACTACTACTTCTTCTGCTACAACAATAACAACAACTACTACTACAATGAGTACTCCTGCTACTCCTATTGCTGCAATTCCTACTACTACTTCTACCACTACGACTACCACTTCTTCTACAACAACAACAACTACTACTACTACCACTTCTTCTACAACAACAACAACAACTACTACTACTTCTTCTGCTACTACAATAATAACTATTACTTCTACTACTACTACGACTACTACAGCTATAACTATGGCTGCTCCTACTACTACTACAACTACTACTACTAGCGCTACTACTATTGTTGCTACCACTACCACTATCACTACTATTAGAACAACTACTACTCCAACTACTCCTCCTACTCCTACTACTATTATTACTACACTGCTACTACAACTATTAAACCTACTACTGTTGCTGCTACTACTACAACAAAATCAACTACTACTTTTACTACAACTACTACAACTACAACATCTATTACCACTATGTTGCAACTACTACTACTACTGCACCTACTCCTACTCCTATTTTGACTACAACAACTACTACCACAACTACTTCAACAACTACTACTACAACCATTATTAGCACTACTACTGCTGCTACTACTACTACTACTACTGCCCCTACTATTACTACTACTGCTGCTATTGCTGTTGCAGCTGCTACAAACAATACTGCAACTACCACTACTATTACGACTAATGCTATTGCTGCTACCACTACTACTGCTGCTACTAATGCTACTACTCCTGCCACTACTGTTACTACTACTCCTACCACTTCTAGTTCAACTACTACTACTACTACTACTAGTACTGCAGCATACCATTTCTACTACAGTTGCTTCTGCTACTACTGCAACTACTTCTGCTACTACTGCTACTGCGATGGCAGATCATAATACTAGTACTACTAATATTACTTCTACTACTACTACTATTGTGGCTACAAATACTACTGCTACTTCTACTACTACAACTACTAATACCAGCACTCCAACTATTACTACTCGTACTACTACTCCAACTCCAACTCCTACTACAACTGCTAATACTACTACTACTACGACTACTACTACGAGTACTGCTATTACTACTTCTGTTGCTTCTATTGCTGCTACTAGTACTACCACTACTACTACTAATACTACTATTACCACAACAACTACTACTACAACAACTACTACTACTACAACAATAACTACTGCTACTACTTCTAATACTACTACTACTGTTATGACTACTACTTCAGCTATAACTACTACTATTACTTCTTCTACTACTAGTACCACTACTCCAACTCCTACTATGACTACTACTACTACTTATAATACCACAACAACAACAACAACAACTACTACTACTATTACTACTACTACTACTACTACTATTTGTGCTACTACTACTACTACTACTAATACTACTATTACTACTACGACTACTACTATTGCAATAACTACTACTCCGACTAATGGTTCTACTCCAACTACTACTACTAGAACCACTGCACTTGCTACCACTGCATCTGCTGCTGTAACTACTACTAGAACTCCTGCTACTGCTGCTACTACTCTGATAAGTACTACTCCTTCTACTCCTATTACAACAACTACTACTCCTTCTAATGCTGCTATTGCCACTACCACAACTACTACTACCACTACCAATACAACTCCTACTACTACTGCTACTACAACTACTGCTACTACTACTACTACTATTACAACAACAACAACAACTACTACTATTATCACTACAACTGCTGTAACTGCTGCTAATACTACGACTACTACTACTACTACCACTACTGCTACACTGACTACTACTCCTACTCCTACTCCTACTCCTATTGCTGCTCCTAATACTACCATGATGACTACTACTAATAGTACTCTCGCTGCTGCTGCTGATGCTATTGCTGCTACTACTACTACTACAATGACTGCATATTCTACAACAAAGATAACAACAACTACTACAACTAGCACTCCTAATGTTGTTGTTGCTGCTACTCCTACTACTACTACTACCACTACTACTACAACTACTATGACTTCTTCTAAAACTACTACTTCTACGCTTACTACTACTACTAATTCTGCCACAACTTCCACCACTACAACTCCTCCTCCTACTACTACAACAATTAGTTCTACTACTACTACTACTCTTACTCCTACTCCTACTACAACTACTATTGCTAGAAATACTGTTACTACTTCTACGGCTACTATAACTGCTACTGTTGTAGCTACTACTACTACTACAACAACTACCACTACTAGTACTACTACTACTGCAACAATTGCTACCACTTCAACTTTTAATAATACTACTACTGCTACTACTTCTACTACGGTGACAACTACTACAACTACTTTTACAATTATGACTACTATTGCTACTATTATTGTAACTACTACAAAAACAACTACTACTACTAATACAACTATTACTGCTACCACCACTACTACTACTAATACTATTACTACTACTACTACTAATTTTGCTTCTACTACTACTACTAGTCCAACTACTACTTCTACTACTACTACTATTAATTCTACTGCTGCTATAGCTACTGCTACTCCTACTACTCCGCCTCCTACAACTATTCAAACTACTACTCCTACTACTACAACTACCACAACCACAACAACAACTACTACTACTACTCCTACTACTACTACTTCTACTTCCGCTACTACTTCTACTACTACTAGTACTACTAATATTACTACTATTACCACTACCAATACTGCTTTTGCCACTAGTGCTACTACTACTACTACTACTAGTACTCTTGCTGCTACTACTTCTCCTACGCCACTACTACGACTACTACAACTATCACTTCTTCTGCAACTAATACTACTACTACAACTACTACTACTTCTGCTGCTACAACAACTTTGACTACTACTGCTACAACTCCTACTTCTAATTCTGCTCCTACTACTACTACTAACGCTTCTGCAACTACTACTATTGCTCCTACTACTACTACTACTATTACTACTACTGCTACTACTCTTAACACTCCTCCTCCTCCTACTACTACTCTTAGTACTACTACTTCTACCACTGCTTTGACTACTACTACAACAACTGCTACAACTACTAGTACTACTAGTACTACTACTACTACTACTACGACTGCTACTACTACTACTACTACTGCTGCTACTACTATTACTACTACTACTACTGCTGCTGCTGCTGCTGCTGCTATTGTTGTTGCTGCTACTACTACTACAACCAATACAACAACAACTGCTACTACTACTATTATTGTTGCTGCTACTACTACTACTTCCAATACAACAACTACTACTCCTACTACTGCCACTGATACTACTACTACTACTTCTATTATTATTGCTACTACTGATACTACTGCTACTGCTACTCCTATTACTACCGCTACTACTACTACACCGACTACGACTCCTACTCCTTTTGCTGCTCATCTACTACTACTCCTACTCCTTCTATTGCTCGTACTTCTACTACTACGACTACTAGTACTTCTACCATAGCAACAATAACGTAACTACTTCTACTAGAACTCCTTTTCTTTCTGCTACTACTTCTAATAATATTGCTACTCGTACTACTATTACAACTATGACTGCTCCTTCTAATGCTGCTACTCCTATTACTGCAACAATAACTACTACTACAACTACTACACCTACTACTACAACTACTACACCTACTACTACAGCTACTAAAACTACTGCTACTGTCACTACTGCTACAACTACTGCGACTACTACTTCTCCTCCTACTACTATTATTAGTACATCTACTATAACTGATGTTGCTACTACTACAGTTATTACAACTACTACTGTGACTACTACCCCAACTCCTACTCCTACTCCAACTGCTACTCCTCCGACTACTATGATGACAATAACAACAACAACAACTACTAGTACTCCTGCTGTTGCTACTGCTGCTCCTACTCCTCATCCTCCTCCTACTACTACTACTAATACTACTGCCACTTCTTCTGCAACTATTGCAACTACATCTACTCTACTACTACTACTACAACAACAACAACTACAACAACAACTACTACTACTACTACTACAACAACTACAACTACAACCCTCACTGCAAGTTCTAATACTACTACTACTGCTACTACTACTACAACTACTACTATGGCCACTACTACTACTACTACTCCTCCTCCTCCTCCTCCTAACACTACTACTACTACTACTACTACTATTACTTCTACCACTCCTACTACTACTGCTACTGCTACTGCTACTACTACTACTACAGGTACTACTACTATTGCTACTACAACTACTATTAAAACAACTACTATTCTAACTACTACTTCTACTTCTACTGCTACTACTATTAATACTACTAGTTCTGCTGCTACAACTACGATGATTGTTACACTATAACTCCCACTACTACATCTAATACTACTACTATTGCGACTACTACTACAGCTACTACAATGGCTGCTACTACTACTACTACCACAGCTACTACTACCAACATTACTACTGCTGCTAGAATGGCTACTACTTGTACAACTACTACGATCCCTACTTGTGCTGCCAGTACTACTACTTCTCCGCCTACTACTACTACTGCTACAACAATTGCTACGACAACTACTACTATTACTACTTTGACTATTGCTACTACTACTACTAAAACTATAGCTATTACTACTATTACTACTATTGCTAATACAGCTCCGCTTCTACTACTAGTACAACAATGACTACAACAACAACGACAACAACGACAACAACTACTACTACTACTAGTACTACCGCTTCTACTACTAGTACTACTACTCCTACAACTACTACTACTAGTACTACGACTTCTATTACTAGTACTACTACTCCTACAACTACTACTAATACTTCAACTCCTTCTACAGCTCCTACTACTATTGTTGCTTTTGCTACGAGTGCTACTACTACTACTACTACTACTACTACTTCTGCCGCTACTACTGCAACTACTACTAATACTATTACTTCTACTACTACTACCACAACTACTACTACTTCTATTTTTACTGCTACTGCTACTACTACAACAACAACTACTACTCCTACTGTAGCTACTACAACTACTACGATTACTTCTCCAACTTCTACTCCAACTACTACTATGACTACTACTACAACTACTACTACCGCTACTACTACTGCAACTACCACTGCTACAATGGCTACTACTGCTACTACTGCTACCACTACTGTTGCTGCTACTACTACTACTACTACGACGATTACTTCTACAAGTGTTAGTACTGCTGCTACTTCTACTACTACTACTTATTGTACTACTACAACTCCACTTGCAACTTGCCCTACTTCTACTACTACCACTACTAGTACAATTGCTACTACTACTACTAAAACCACTATTACTACAACTGCTACTATGGCTACTACTACTACTAGTGGTACTACTACTGCTCCTGTTACTGCCACTACTCCTCCTACTACTACGGCTGCTGCTACTACTTTACTTCTCCAACTATAACTAATACTTCTAGTACAACTGCAACTACTACTATTATTACCATTACTACTATTGCTGCTACTACGGCTACTGCTACTACTACTACTTCTGAAACTATTGCTATTACTACTATTACTACTACTGCTAATATAGCTACCACTTCTACCACTAGTACTACTACTCCTACTACCACGACTACTACTACTCCTACTATTGCTCCTACTACCACTACTACTACTACAACTACAACTTTTGCTGCTGCTGCTATGACTACTACTAATACTATTACTACTACTACTACTACCACAACTACTACATCTACTATTATTGCGGCGATTGCTACTACTACTACAACTACCACTACTCCCACTATAGCTACTACAACTACTACTATTACTTCTCCAACTTCTACTACTACCACTACAACTACTGCAACAATTGTGCTACTACTGTTTCCACTACTATTGCTGCTACTACTGCTACTACCGCTACTATTACTACTTGTCCTACTACTACTACTTATTGTACTACTACTGCTCCAATTGCAACTTGCCCTACTTCTACCAGTACCACTACTTCTAGTACTACTACTACTACAAGTACTACTACTACTAGTACAATGGCTACTGCTACTACTACAATGGCTACTGCGACAACTACTAATACAGGTACTAATACTGCTCTTGCTACCACTACTACAATTACTACTACTACTACTACTGCTACTACTACTACAATTACTTCTGCTGCTACTACTAGTACTATTACTACAACTACTACTATTACTACTATCGCTGCTACAAATACAACAACTCCTACTACTATTACTACAAAGACTACTCCTACTACTCCTACTATGACTACTACTACAACTTCTGGTAGAACTACTACTTCTGCTTCTACTGCTACTACTACTGTTACTACTATTCATACTACTACTATAACTACTACTACAACAACAACAACAATGACAACTACTACTACTGCTTTTACTGCTACTGCTGCTGCTACTACAGTTGCTGCTACTACCACTACAGCAACTACTGCTACTACTGCTACTACTACTACCACTCCTATTGCTACTACTACTATTACTAGTAGTGCTAGTCCTATTACAAATACTACTATGACTACCACTACAACTACCCCAACTGCTACCCCTGCTCCTACTACTACTACTACTGCAACAACTACTATGATTGCTATTACAACTATTACTACTCCAACTACTACTACTTTTATAACTACTGCTACTCATACTATTATCACCACAACTACTCTTAGTACTACTGCTACTGCTACAAGTCCAACCACTACTGCTGCTGTTGCTGCTGCTGTGGCTCCAACTAGTACTACTACAATAATAACTACTAGTACAACAACAACAATAACTACTACTACAATTACTACTACTGCACCTGCTGCTGCAGATGCTACTGCTGCTACTACTACTACTACTACAATTACAACAAAAATAATTGCTACTACTACCACTACTATTCATCCTCCTCCTACTACTACTACTGTCACTACTACTAACACCACAACTACTACTACTACGACTCCTAATCCCACTCCAACTCCTACTACTATTCTTGCTACTACTATAACTTATACTACAACTACCACTACTGTTGCGGCTGCAGCAACTACGATTACAGCTACTACTACTAGTACTGTTGCTGCTGCTTCCACCACTACTACTGTTGTTAGTGCTGCTACTACTTCTATTAATAATAACAATACTACAACTACTGCTATTACTTCTACAACTGTGACTACTTCTACTACTACTAGTCGTGCTATTACTACCACTATAACTACTACTACTACTGCTACTGCTACTACTATGATTGCTACTATTACCACACTACTAGCACAACTACAGCTACTAGTACTACTACTACTCCAAAAACTATAACTATTACTACTACTAGTCCAACGACTAGTACTACTACTAATACTGCTACTGCGACCACGCTATTACGAGTACTACTACTACTACAGCTACTCCTACTCCTGCTGCTACTACTACTCCTACTACTACTACTACTACGACTACTATTGTTGATGCTTCTACTTCTACTATTACTTTTGCTACTACTGCTACTTCTACTCCAACCGCTACAACTACCACTACTCTTTCAACTATTAATACTACTACCGCTACTACTTCTACTACTATTACTAAAGGTACTACTACTGCTGCTGCTATAACTTCTACTACTACTTCCGCTACTACTGCTGCTACTACTGCTATAGCTACTACTACTACTACTATTGCTCCAAATACTACTACTACGAATACTACTCTTGCTCCAACTCCTGCCTCCTACTACTACTACTACTCGTCCTACCAGTCCTACAATTAATAATACTACAACTACTACAACTACAACCACTGCAACTACTTCTCCTACCACTACAACAACTACTAGTACTATTGCTACTACAATTGCTACGACTACTACTACTACTACTCCTACTACTACTGTGGCTACTAAGACTACTACTACTACTACAACTACTATTGTTGCTACTGCGGCTACTACTACTATTATGGCAACTATTTCTTCTGCTACTACTACTACTCCGACCCCTACTACTTCTGCCACTGCTTCCAGTAATACAACAACAACAACAACTACTACTACTACTACTCCTACTGCACTCTACTAATGTCGCTACTACTACTACTACTACTACTACCACCACCACCACCACTACTAGTTCTAGTGCTTCCACTACTACTAACACTACTACTAGTACTACTACTACTACAACAGCAACAACAACAACAACAACTACTACTACTACTATTACTACTACTCCTTCGACAACTACTTCAACTCCTACTGCTGCTGCTACTACTATAGCTACTACTACTACTACTGCTACTAGTAGTCCTACTAGTCCTACTACTACTACTAATACTACAAGTACTACTACTATTGCGACTACTACTACTACTATTGTTGCTACTATTAGTACTACTACTACTGCACTTATTACTAGGAATAATACTACTATCAGTACTACTACTGATGCTGCTACTAACCCTACTTTTGCGATTACTCCAACTACTACTACTTCGGCTACTACCACTACTGCTACTACCACAACTGCTACTACCACAACTGCTACTACTTCTACTGCTATTACGACAACAACTACTACCACTCCAACTACTACTATTACTACTGCTCCTACTACAACTACTAGTACTCTTACTGCCACTACCACTAGTACTACTACAACGTCGACTACTACAATAACTAGTACTCCTAGTACTACTACTACAACTATTACTACAACA
>RXID01021526.1:5000-37500 GCA_005019695.1 Trichopus zeylanicus subsp. travancoricus
GTAGCTGCAGCAGCAGTAGCAGTTTTGGTTGTTGCGGTAGTAGCCGCAGAGCTATAGTAGTAGTTGTTGTTGTTGTTGTTGTCGTTGTTGTTGTAGTAGTAGTAGTAGTAATAATAGTTTTTGTAGCAATAGTAGTAGTAGTAGTTGCATTAGTTGTTGGTGCAGTAGTTATAGTTGTAGCAACAATTGTAGTAGTAGGAGCAGCTGTAGCAGTAGTAGTAATAGTAGTAGTAATAACAGTAGTATTAGTAGTAGTAGCAAAAGAAGTTATTGTAGAAGCAGTAGTAGCAGCAGTTGTAGTAGTAATAGTAGTTTCAGTAGTAGGAGTAGTAGTAGTTTTAGTAGCGGTAGTAGAACTAGTAGTATTAGTTTTACTCCTACGACTGCTGCTACAATTGCGAAAACTACTACTACTAATACTATTACTACTACAACAACTACTACTGCTACAATTATTTCTAATACTACTAGCACTACTGCTACGGCTATTGCTACTACTGCAACTTCTCTTACAACTACCACAACGGCTACAAGTAGTAGTAGTAGTAGTAATAGTAGTTTTAGTAGTAGTAGTAGTAGTAATAGTTTTACTCCTACAACCAATGCTACAACAGCGACTACTACTACAACTACTTCTACTTCTAATACTGATACTACTACTACTACGGCTACGGCTATACTATGGCAACGGCCACTACTACTACTTCTTCTACTACTACTGTTACTGCTAATGCTACTATTGCGAGAACCTCTCCTACAACTGCTATAGCTACTACTCGGACTACAACTACGACTTCTGCGACTACCACTACTAATTCTACTACTATAATGACTACTACTACTACTTCTACTACTATGACTACTACTACAGCTACTACTACCACCACTACAACTACTACCACTACAACTGCTGCTACAACTACTTTTACTAATACAGCTACGACTACTACCACTACTACTTCTCCTACAACTTCCACTAGTATAACTACTACTGCATCTACTACTGCTGCTATAACTACCACTACTACCACTACTACTACTATTGTTACTACTGCTACAACTATTACTACCGCTACCACTACAACAACTACTACTACCACTACTCCTACAACTATTAGTACTACTGATACAACTACTACAGCAACATCTACTACTACTAATACTGCTATTGGTACTACTACATCTCGTAGTGTTTCTACTGCTACCATTGCTACTATAGCTACCACGGCAACTTCTGCTATTACTCCTAATACTACTAAGATTATTGCTACTACTACAATGACTACTATTACTACTAATACTACTACTGCTACTACTTCGACTTCTACTACTACTACTACTACTACTATTACATTCATTACTGCTACTACTAACAAAATCACTACAACTACTGTCGGTACTACTCTTACTTTTGCTACTACTACTACTATTGCTACTACGACTACTAAAACTCCTTCTACTCCTACTACTACTACTACCACTACTACTACTGTTGCTACTATTAGTATTGCTTCTGCTACTACTAGTACTACTAGTACTACTTTTGCTAATACTACTACTGCTTCTACTACTAGTACTAGTATTACTACTGCTAATACTACTACTACTAGTACTACTGCTACTACTACTACTACTACTGCTACTACTACTCCTCCTACTACTACTACAACTACTACTACAACTACAATTCCTACCCCTACCACCACTACTACTCCTACTACTACTCCTACTACAACTCCTACACCTACTACTACTCCTAGAACTCCTACTAATACTAATACTACTGCTAATACTACTGCTACTACTACTATTACTACATAACTCAAACTACACAAACAACAATTCCTACCCCTACGACCACTACGACTCCTACGACTACTACTACAACTCCTACTACTACTACTACAACTACTACTCCTACTACTCCTACTACTACTACTCCTACTGTAGCAAAAACTACTACTAATACAACTACTACTATCATTACTACTACTTCTTCTACTACTACTACTAAAACTAGCACTACTAGTACTAGTAATACTCCTACTACTACTATGACAACACAACTACTACTACTACTACCACTACTACCACCATAACTGTTACTAACGCTCCAATTACAATAACTACTACTACTACTACAACAACAACTAGTACTATAACTACTACTACTACTACTACTCCTACTACTATTACTACTGCTCCAGCTAATACTACTACTACTACTACTCCTTCCATTGCTACTGCTACTGCTACTCCTATTACAACTGCTACTCCTACTACAACTACGACTACTGCAACTATTGCTTCTCCTACTAATCCTACTACTCCTATTACTACTACTACTATGACTACTGCTACTACTACTACTACTACTAGCACTACTACCGCTACTGCTACTTCTACTACTACTGCTCCTACTCGTACTAATACTACTACTACTATTGCCCTACTACTAGTGTTGCGGCTGCTGTTGCTACTGCTACTAACTACTCCAACTACTACTACTACTCTACACTACTAATACTACAACAACAATTACTACTATTGTGTGTTGCTACTACTTCTATTGCTCCTATAACTTCTCCTCCTACTGCTACTTCTGCTATTGCTACTACTGTTGCTTTTACTACTACTACTACTACTTCTACTACTACTACTACTACTACTACTACTATTGTTGCTTCTGCTACACCTGCCATTGCTTCTGCTACTACTACTACAATAACTACTACTACTGCTGCTGCTACTTATACTGCCACTACTGCTACTACTACTGCTATTAGTACCACTGCTACTACATCTACCACAACTACTATCACGACCACAACTACTACTACTGCTACTGCTGCTTCTACTACTATAACTACAACTATAGCTGCTACCACTACTTTTCCAACCACAACTATAACTATTACTACCAAAGCTACTTATACTGTCACTGCTGCTACTAGTACTACTACTACTGTTGTTGCTACTATAGCAACTACTATTGCTACTACTACTACTCCTCCTACTACTACTGATGCTACTACAACTACTACCACTAGTACTGCTACTACTGCTACTATTATTATTATGACTTTTATTACTACTACTACCATTGCTGCTACTAATACTAGTACTACTGCTACTACTATTGCTACTTGCACCACCACTATTACTAATACTATATTGGTACTAAGACTATTGCTACAACTACTACTCTATTTCTCCTCCTCCTACTACTACTACTTCTACTACTGCTGCAACTACTACTACTACTACAACTTCAGTACTTCTCATACTACTACCTTGACTACTGCTACTACTACTACAACGAATACAACAACTACTGTTACTATTACTATTGCTACTATTGCTACTACTGCTACCACTATGACTATTATTATTACAGCCACTACTACTGCTACTACTACTATCATAGCTACTGCTGCTCTTGTAGCCACTACTACTACTACTATTGCTGTGACTGCTACTACTAATACTACCAACATAACTAGTACAACAATGAATACTATTTCTTCTACTGTTTACTGCTACTACTACTACTACTATCACTACTATTACTACTACTACTACAACCACTATTGCTACTACTACCACAACTACAACTGCTACTTCTACTGTTGCCGCAACAACAACAACAACAACAATAACAACTTCTACTAGTACTATTACTACTACTACACTACTAGTAGTAGTACTACTGCTACTACTTCTACAACTATTATAGCTACTACAACATCTTCTACTACTACTAATACAACTGCTCCTACCGTGACTACCATTACTACTACTACTGCTCTACTTCTACTAGTACTACTTATGTTAGTACTACAACTACTATTGCTTCTATTGCTACTCTACTACTATTGCTTCTATTGCTACTCGACTACTATTGCTATTGCTTCTACTACTGCTACTGCTACTACTACTGCAGCAACAACTACTACAACAACAAGTACTACTACTATACCTACTACTATTGCTACTACTAATGTACTATTAGTACTACTAATATTACTACTACTACTCCTAGTCATACTATAATTACTACTTCTACTACTACAATTACTACTACTACTACTACTACTACATCTACTTCTACTAGTACTACTACCACTACTGCTGTTGCTGCTATTGCCAATGCTGCTACTACTACTATTACTACTACTGCTGTTGCTACTATTACTGCTACTACTATTGCTATGACTACTGCTGTGACTACTAGTATGGCTACGAGTGATGTTTCTACTTCAATTACAACTACCACAACTTCTACTACTAGTACTACAACAACAACAATAACTACTACTACTACTACTACTAACACTACTATTACTAATAATGTAGACACTACTACTATTACTAATACCACCACTACTGTTACAATTACTATTGCTACTTCTACTACTGCTACTATAACTACAACTACTACTGCTGCTGCTGCTACAACTACTATTGCAAATACTACAGCTACGATTGATACTAGTGCTACCGATCCTACTTCTACTGCTACTAGTTCTGCTACTACTGCTGCTGCTACAACTACTGCTATGACTACTACTACAACCAACTACAACTATTACTACTGCTTCAGCTACTACTACTATTACTACTACCACGATTACTACTACAAACTACTACTACTTCCACTACTGCTATTGCTACTACTACAACTGCTACAATTGCTCCTACTGCCACTACTAACTACTACGGCTACTACTACCACTATTGCTGCTATTACTACTACTAATACTACAGCTACTTCTACCACTACTACTACAACAGTAGCTACTACTACCACAACTACTTCTACCACTGCTACTACAACTACTGCTATTTCTACCACTACTTCTGTTGTGACTGCTACTGCTTGCACTACTACTACTGAAATTGCAACTATTGCTATTGCTGCTACAACTACTACTACTTCTATTACTACTACTATCGCTAGAAATACCACTACTCAAACAACTACAGGTACTGCTACTACTATTATGGCTACTGAAATTTCTACTACACCTGCTACTACTACTAAGTCTACTACTCCTACCATCACTAAAACTACTACTACTTCTTCTGCTAGTACTACTACTCCTACTACTACTATTGCGACTACAGCTACTACTACTGCTACAACCACTACTGCTGCAACTCTACACAAACTACTACTACCATTGCAACTACATCTTCCACTGCTACTATTACTACTACTAATACTAATACTTCTACTGCTACCACTATTGCAATAACTATTACTATTGCTACTACTGCTACTACTACTAGTACTGTTGCTACTACTACTACAACCACTTCGAATAGTTTTGTTACTACTATGACTACTATTACGACTACGACTTCAATTAGTACTATTACTGCTACTTCTACAAATACTACTACTACTACAAATACTACTACTATTACTACTACAACTATAATCGCTACCACTACTACTACTACTATTACGTTACTACTACTACCACTACTTGTACTACACCAACTAGTACTACTGTTGTTGCTGCTCCTACATCTACTGCTACTACTACAACTATTACTACTTTTGCTGCTATTTCTTCCACAACTACCACTACTAATATGACAACTACTACTTCTACTCCACCAGATACTACGACTAGTAATTCTACTACTAGTATTACTAGTACGACAACAACTACTACTGCTACTACTATTACTATTTATACTGCTATTGCTGCTACTACTACTACTACGACTGTTGCAACTACTACAACTCCTATAGATGCTAATGTTTCCACAATGGCTACTACTACTGCTACTACTGCGACTAGTATTGCTATTACTGCTGCTGCTACTACTACTACTACAACTACTACTGCAACTACTACCTCTGATTTTACTAATACTACTACAAGTACTAATACTACTACTCCTTCTAGTACAAGTACCATTGCTACAACTCCCACTATTGCTACAGCTATTACCACTACTTCCCCTACTTCTACTACCTTTGCAACTACTACTGCTTCTATAACAACAAAAATAACTTCTACTACCATGACTACTACTACTACTACTACTACTACAACAACAACAACAACAAGAACAATAATTACTACTACTACTACAACAACAACAACAACAACAACAACAACAATAACAATAACAACTAGTACTACTACTACTACTACTAATTCTACTACTAGCACTACTACTTCTATAGTTCCCATAGTTATTAGTACTAGTACGACTGCTACTAGAACTCCTCCTCCACCTCCTACTACTACTATAATAGCTACTGCTACAACTGCTACTACTGCTACTACTACCACTTCTACCACAACAACTACGACTATTACTATTACTACAACCACTACTATAAAACTACTAGTACTAGTACTAGTACTACTACTACTGCTACTATGACTACAGTCACTACTACTATTGCTTCTGCACTACTACTTCTATTACCACTGCTACTGTTATTGCAACTACAGCTACCACTGCTACAACTACTACCATTACTACTACGGCTACTACTGCTACTACCACTACTACAACCACCGCAACTAGTCCTATAGCTACTACAGCTACAACTGCTACTTTGCGTACCACTACTACTTCTGCTAAGTCTACAACTGTGATTACTATTGCTACTACGAGTACTAGTACTTCTGCTACAAAAACTATTGCTACTAATACTTCTACTACAACTACGATTGTTGTGACTGCTACTATTACTACTACTACTTCTACAGCTAATATACTACTACTAATGTTGTTACTACTATTACTACTTGTACTATAGCTACTACTGCTGCTGCTAATGCCACTATGGGTACCACTATAATAGCTACTACTACTACTACTACTACTACTACTACTACTACTACTACTACTACTACTACTACTACTACTACTACTACTTCTACTACCACTATTGCTCCTACTGCAACATCCACAACCACTACTACTACTACTACTCCTACTATCTCTGCTACTCCTACTACTACTCCTACTACTACTACTACTCTAGCTAGTACTATTTCTGCAACTATTGCTACTAATGTACTATTAATACTACTACTACTGCTACTATTACTACCCCTACTACTGTTGCTGCTACTAGGACTACCACTACAATAGCTACTATTACTACTACTACTACTACTTCTACTACCACTGTTGCTCCTACTACAGCAACTGCTACTGGCACTCCCACAACCACTACTACTACTACTACTCCGACCCTCTCTGTTATGACTACTACTGCTCCTACTGCTACTACTACTCCAGCTAGTACTATTTCTGTAACTATTGCTGCTAATGTAATATTAATATTACTACTGCTACTACTATTACAACTGCTACTACTACGATTACTACTGCTACTATTACTACTACAACAACAACTACAACTACTTCTACTTCTACTAGTACTACTACTACTGCTGCTACTGCTACTGATGCTGATGCGGCTACTACTACTATTACTACTACTAATACTACTATGAGTGTGGCTGTAGCTTCTACTTCAACTATAATAACTTCTGCTTTTGCTATTACTACTACTACTACTACTACTACTATGGCTACTTCTACTGCTAGTGCAACAGCAACTACTACTATTGCTACTAATACTACTACTATGAGCAGTAGTTGTTGTGGCAGCAGTAGTAGTAGCAGTAGTAGAACTTGTTGTAGTAGCAGCTATAGTAGTGGTAGTAGTAGAAGAACCAGTAGCAGTAGTTATTGCAATAGTAGTAGTAGTCGTAGTCGTAGTAGTAGGAGAAGTTGCAATAGTAGCAGTAGCAGCAGTGGTAGTTGGAGTAGTAGGTGTAGTAGTAGTAATAGTCATAGTAGTAGTAGCGGTAGTTGTTGTTGTAGTAGTAGTAGTCATAGTAGTAGTAGTTGTTGTTGTTGTTGTTGTAGTAGTAATAGCAATAGTAGTAGTTGTTGTACTAGTTATTGTAGTAGTAGTAGTTGTTGTACTAGTTGTTGTAGGAGTAGTAGTAGTAGTAGTAGTAGTGGACATAGTAGCTATAGTAGTAGTAGTAGCAGTAGTGGTAGTAGCTGCTATTGCAGTAGCAGTAGTAGTAGTAGTGGTAGTAGTTGTAGTTGTAGTTGTAGTAGTAAAAGTAGTAGTAGTAGCAGTGATAGCAGTAGCCGCAGTAGCATTTCAAATAGTAGTTATGGTAGTAGTAGTTGTAGTTTTACTAGTTGTAGTAGCAATAGGAATAATAGGAGCAATAGTAGTAATAGTAGCAATAGTTTTAATAGTTAGGGTAGTAGTAGTAGTTATTGTAGCAGTCTTAGTTGTAGATATAGTCATAATTGTGGTGGTAGCAGTGGTAGTTGCAATAGTTGAAGTAGTAGAAGATGTAGCGGTGGCATTAGTAGTAGATCTAGTAGTAGAAGCAGTAGTAGTAAGAGTAGTAGTAGTAGGAGTAATAGTATAAGCAGTAGTTGTAATAGTAGTAGTAACAAAAATAGTAGTTGCAATAGTAGTAGTAGTAGTAGTAGTAGTAGTAGGAGTAGTAGTACAAGCTGTAGCAATAGTAGAAGAAGTAGTAGTAGTAGCTGTAGTAGTAGCAACAGCTGTAGTTGTTCTAGTAGTAGTAGTAATAGTTGGAGTAGCAGTAGTAGAAGTAGCTATAGTTGCAGTATTAGCAATAGTTGTTGAAGTAGTCATAGTAGTAGTAGGAGTAGTAGCGTTAGTAGTAGCACCAAAAGTAGTAGCAGCTATAGTATTAGTAGGAGATGTAGTAATAACTAGAGTCGTAGTTGTACGTGTAGTAGAAGTAGTAGCGGTAGCTGTAGTTATAGTAGTAGTAGTAGCTGTAGTAGAAGAAGTAGTTGTCATAGTAGTACTACTAGTAATAGTAGAGGTTGTAGTAGCAGTAGTTGCAAGCCTAGCATTGATAGCAGTAGTAGCCATAGTTGCAGTAATAGTAGTCATTGTTGTCGTAGTAGAAGAAGAAGAAGAAGTAGTAGTAGCAGTGGTAGTAGTAGAAATAGTAGTAATATTAGTAATAATAGCAGTAGCAGTCCTAGTAGTAGTAGTAGTACTAGCAGCAGTAGCAGCAATAGTAGTATTAGTAGAAGTAGCCGCAATAGTAGTAGTAGTAGTAGCAATAGTAGTGGCATAAGCAGTAGTAGTAACAGTAGTAGTACTAGTAGTAGTAGTATTAGAGTAGTTGTAGCAGTATTAGTATAGTAGTAGAGGTAGTAGCTGTAGTAGTAGTAGTAGTTGGTGACGTAGTAGTTGTAGTAGTAGTGGTGGTAGTGGTAGAAGCAGTAGTAGTAGTGGTAGTAGTAGTATTAGTTGTAGTTGTGGTAGCGGTAGTAGTAGGTACAGTAGTAGTGGTAGTAGTGGCAATAATAGTAGTAGTAGGAGAGGTAGAAGAAGTAGCAGTAGTAGTTATTGCAGTAGTAGAAGTAGTTGTAGTACCATTAGAACTAGATGTAGCAACAATAACAGCAATAGTAGTTGTTGTTGTTGTAGTAATGGCAGTAGTAGCAGTACCGATCGTACTAGCAGTAGTTGTAGTTGCGAAAATAGTTGTAGTAGTAGTAGTGTAGTAGTTCTCATAGTAGTAGTAGGAGATGTTGTATTAGCAGTAGTAGTAGTGATAGGAGTAGTACTAGTAGTAGTAGAAGGAGTAGTACTAGTAGTAGTAGTAGTAGTAATAGTAGTAGTAGCAGTAGTAGCATTAGTAGTAGTTGTAGCAATAGTAATTAGAGTATGAGTAGTAGCAGTGGAGGTTGTAGTAGTAGAAGGAGTAGGAGTAGTAGTTGTTGTAGCAGAAATAATAGTCATTTTGGTAGCAATCGTAGTGGTTGTAGGAGCAGTAGTAGAAGAAGCTATAGTTGGTGCAATATTTCTAGTAGTAGTAGGATTACCATTTGCAATAGTAGTTGAAAAAATAGCTATTGTAGTAGTAGTGGCTGGAGTAGCATTAGAAAAATAACAGTAGTAGCAGTTGTTGCAAGAGTTGTAGTAGTAATAGTAGCCATAGCAGAAGTAGAAATAGTAGTAGTAGTAGTAGTTATCGTAGAAGCAGTAATATTAGTAGTCAGAGCAGTAGTTGTCGTGGTAGTAGCAGAAGTAGCAATAGTAATACTTGTTGTAGTAGCTGTTGTGGTGGTGGTGGTAGTAGTAGTACCAGTAATAGTAGTTATTGCACTAGTAGTAGTAGCTATAGCTGTAGTAGTAGGACAAGTAGCGGTAGTAGCAGTAGGAGCAGCAATAGTAGTTGGAGTAATAGTTGCAATAGCAGCAATGGTAGTAGGAGTAGTAGGGGTAGTAGTAGTAATAGTCATCGTAGTAGTAGGGGTAGTAGTAGTAATAGTCATCGTAGTAGTAGTGGTGGTAGTAGTAGTAGTAGTAGTAGTAGTAGTATAGCAATAGTAGTAGTTGTACTAGTAGTAGTAGTGGTACTAGTAGTAGTAGTAGAGCAGCACTAGAAGTAGCAGCAGCTATAGTATTAGTAGGAGAAGTAGTAATAGCAGCAAAAGTAGTCGTACGAGTAATAGAAGTGGTAGCCGTAGCTATAGTTGCAGTAGTAGTAGTAGTAGCTGTAGTAGCTGAAGTAGTTGTCATAGTAGTAGTACTAGTAATAGCTAAAGTAGTAGTAGCATAAGTTGCAGGCCTAGTATTGGTAGCAGTAATAGCTGTTGTGGCAATAGTGGTAGTCATTGTTGTCGTTCCAGAAGTTGCAGCAGTAGTTGTAGTAGTAGAAGTAGTAGTAATAATAGTAATAACAGCAGTAGCAGTCTTAGTAGCAGCAGTAGTACTAGCAGCAGTAGTAGTAGTATTAGCCATAATAGTAGTAGTAGCAGTAGCAATAGTAGTGGCAGAAGCAGCAATAGTAGTAGTAGCCGCAATTATTACATAAGTAGTTGTAGTAGTAGTGTAGTTGTACCACTAGTAGTAGTATTAGTATAGTAGCAGAAGTAGTAGCTATAGTAGTAGAAGTAGTAGTTGGTGAGGTAGTAGTTATAGCAGTAGTGGTAGTAGCGGTAGAAGCAGTAGTAGTTGTAGGGGTACTAGTAGTAATAGTTGTAGTAGTGGTAGTGATAGCAGCAAGTACAATAGTAGTGGTAGCGGTAGCAATAGATGTAGTAGTAGGAGAGGTAGAAGAAGTAGTCATAGTAGTTGTAGTAGTAGTAGAAGTAGTTGGAGTACCAGTAGAACTAGATGTAGCAGCAGTAGCAGCAATAGTAGTCGTAGCTATCCTAGTATTCGCAGTAGTAGCAGTAGCAGTAGTACAAGTAATAGTTATAGTTGCGGTAGTAGTAGTAGTAGTGTAGTAGTACTAGTAGTAGTAGTCGGTGATATTGTATTAGTAGTAATATTAGTGATTAGAGGAGTAGTAGTAGCAGTAGTAGTTGTTGTAGCAGTAGTAGTAGTAGTGATAGTAATAGTAGTACTAGTAGTAGTAGCAGCAGTAGCAGTAGCAACAGTAGCAACAGTGGCAGTAGTAGCAGTAGTAGTTGTTGTAGCAATAGTAATTGGAGTATCAGTAGTAGCAGTGGAGGTTGTAGTAGTAGTAGCAGTAGGAGTAGTAGTTGTTGTAGGAGAAGTAGTAGTAGTAATGGTAGCACATATAGTGGTTGTAGGAGCAGTAGTAGAAGTAACAGTTGTTGGTGCAGTATTTCTAGCAATAGTAGTAGGAGTACGATTTGCAGTAGTAGTTGGAAAAATAGTGTTTGCAGCAGTTGTTGTACAAGTAGCAATAGAAAAAAATTAGTAGTAGCAGTTGTAGCAGGAGTTGTAGTAGTACTAGAAGTAGTAAAAAAGTACAAATAGTTGAAGTAGTAGTCATTATAGTAGAAGCAGTAGTATTAGTAGTAGGAGAAGTAGTTGTCGAGACAGCAGCAGCAGTAGCAGTAGTAGTACTTATTGTAGTAGCAGTTGTAGTAGTGGTGGTAGTAGTAGTATCAGTAATAGTAGTTATTGCAATAGTAGTAGTAGTCATAGTAGTAGTAGAAGTAGCAGCAGCAGCAGCAGTAGTTGTAGTAGTAGTAGCAGCAGCAGAAGTAGTAGTAGGAGTAGTAGGGGTAGTAGCAATAATAGTCATAGCAGTGCTAGTAGTGGTAGTAGTAGTAGTTGTTGTTGTTGTAGTAGTGGTAGTAGTAGTAATAGCAATAGTAGTAGTTGATGTACTAATAGTAGTAGTAGTAGTAGTAACAGCAGCAGTAGTAGTGGTAGAAGTTGCAGTAGTAATAGTAGTTGTAGTAGTAATAGTAGCAGTATTGGTAGTAGCTGCTGCTGCAACCATAGCAGTTGTAGTAGTTGTAGTAGTTGTAGTAGTAATACTAGTATTACTCGCAATGATAGTAGTAGCCGCAGTAGCATTTCCATGATTAGTTATCATATTAGTAGTAGTAGTTTTACTAATTGTAGTAGCAATAACAGCAACAGAAGCAATTGTAGTAGTAGTAGCAATAGTTGTAGTAGTAGTAGTAGTAGTTTTAGTAGTTAGGGTAGTAGTAGTTGTTGTTGTAGCAGTCATAGTAGTAGATGTAGTCACAGTCATGCTGGTAGCAGTGGAAGTAGCAGTAGTAGTAGTAGTAGAAGATGTAGCAGTAGCATTAGTAGTAGTTATAGTAGCAAAAGCAGTAGTAGTATGAGTAGTAGTAGTAGGAGTAGTAGTATTAGTAGTGATTGTAGTAGTAGTAGTAGCAAAAGTAGTCGTTGCAATAGTAGTAGTAGTAGTAGTCGTAGTAAGAGGAGTAGTTGTACAAGCAGCAGTAGAAGCAGTAGTAGTAGTAGACGTAGCAGCAACAACAATTGTAGTTATTATTGTAGCAGTAGTAATAGTAGGAGCAGTAGTAGTCGATGTAGTTGTAGTTGCAGTAGTAGCAGTAATAGCATTAGCAGTAGTAACAGAAGTCGTAGCATCTATAATATTAGTAGGAGAAGTAATAATAGCTGTAGTCATAGTTGTAGGAGTAATAGTAGTAGTAGCAGCAGCTGTAGTTGCAATAGTAGTAGTAGCTGTAGTAGCAGAAGTTATAGTTGTAATTGTAGTATTAGTAATAGTAAAGGTAGTAGTAGCTATAGTTACAGGCCTAGTATTGGTGGCAGTAGTAGCCGTAATGGCTGTACTAGTAGTCGTTATTGTCGTAGTAGAAGTAGTAGTAGTTGAAGTAGTAGTAATAATAGTAATGATATTTGTAGCAGTCCTAGTAGAAGTAGTAGTACAAGCAGCAGTAGAGTAGCAGTAGTATTAGTAGTCCTAGCTGCAATAGTAGTAGTAGCAGTGCAATAGTAGTGGCAGAACTAGTAGTAGTAGCAATGGTAGCGATAATTGTTATAGTTGTAGTAGTAGCAGTAGTATTAGTGTAGTTGTAGTAGTAGTAGTATTAGTGTAGTAGTAGAAGTAGTAGCTGGAGTAGTAGAAGCAGTAGTTGGTGAGGTAGTAGTTGTAGCAGTCACGGTAGTAGTCATGCAAGCAGTTGTAGTAGTAGGGGTAGTAGTAGTATTAGTAGTAGTAGCTGCCGTATTTGCAGTAGTAGTGCCAGTAGTAGTAATAGAAGTAGTTTTAGCTATTGCAATCATAACAAAAGTAGCAGTAGTTGTAGTGGTTGCAACAATAACAGTAGTAGAAGCAGCAACAATCGCAGAAGAAGTAGTAATAGCTGTAGCAGTAGCTATAGCAGTAGCTTTTCTTGGAGAAGTAGTAGTAGTAGTAGTAGTTGTTGTTGTTGTAGTAGTAGTAGTTGCAGAAGTAGTCGTTGTACCAATAGTAGTTGTTGTAACAGTTGTAGTAGTAGTATTAGGGTAGTAGTTGAAGTAGTAGTTGGTCAAGTAGTAGTGGTAGTAGCAGTGGCAGTCGTGGTAGAAGCAGCAGTAGTAGTAGTGGTAGTAGTAGTATTAGTTGTAGTAGTGGTAGCGGTAGTAGCAGGTACAGTAGTAGTGGTAGTAGTAGCAATAGTAGTAGTAGTAGGAGAGGTAGAAGAAGTAGCAGTAGTAGTTGTTGTAGTAGTAGAAGTAGTTGTAGTACTAGTAGAACTAGATGTAGCAGCAGTAGTAGAAATAGTAGTAGTTGTTGTTGTAGTATTGGCAGTAGTAGCAGTAGCAGTAGTACAAGTTGTAGTTCTAGCTGCGAAAGTAGTAGTAGTAGTAGTCGGAGATGTTGTATTAGTAGTAATAGTACTGATAGGAGGAGGAGTAGTAATAGGAGAACGTGTAGTAGCTGTAGTAGTAGTACTAGTAGTAATAGTCATATTAGTAGTAGTAGCAGCAGTAGCAACAGTAGCAGTAATAGCAGTAGTAGTTGTTATAGCAATAGTAATAGGAGTATTAGTAGTAGCAATGGAGGTTGTAGTAGTAGTAGTAGGAGTAGTAGTTGTTGTAGCCGAAGTAGCAGTAGTAATGGTAGCACATATAGTGGTAGTAGGAGCAATAGTAGAGGTAACAGTTGTGGGTGAAGTATTTCTAGCAGTAGTAGTTGGAGTACAATTTGGAGTAGTAGTCGAAAAAATAGTACTTATAGTAGTAGGAGGACGAGTAGCATTAGAAAAAATAATAGAAGTAGCAGTTATAGCAGGAGTTGTAGTAGTAATAGCAGTAGTAGCAGAAGTACAAATAGTAGAAGTAGTAGTCGATGTAGTAGAAGCAATAGTATTAGTAGGAGGAGCAGTAGTTGTCGCGGCAACAGCAGTAGTAGCAATTGTAGTACTTGTTGTAGTAGCAATTGTAGTAGTGATAGTATTAGTTCTACCAGTAACTGTAGTTATTGCAATAGTAGGAGTAGTCATAGTAGTAGTAGAAGTAGCAGTAGCAGTAGCAGTAGTTGTAGTAGTTAGTAGTAGTTGTTGTAGTAGCAAAAGTAGTTGTCATAGTAGTAGTACTAGTAATAGCAAAAGTCGTAGGAGCATAAGTTGCAGGCCTTGTATTGGTAGCTGTAGTATCCGTTGTGGCTGTAGTAGTAGTCATTGTGGTCATATCAGAAGTTGCAGCAGTAGTTGTAGTAGTAGAGGTAGTAGTAAAAATAGTAATAATAGCAGTAGCAGTCCAAGTAGTAGCAGTAGTACTAGTAGCAGGAGTAGTACTAGTAGTCGTAATAGTAGTAGTAGCAGTAGCAATAGTAGTGGCAGAAGCAGCAGTAGTAGCAGTAGTAGCCGCAATTATTACATTAGTAGTTGTAGTAGTAGTGTAGTTGTAGCAGTAGTAGTAGTATTAGTGTCATAGCAGAAGTAGTAGCTGTAGTAGTAGAAGCAGTAGTTGGTGAGGTAGTAGTTGTAGCAGTAGTGGTAGTAGTGGTAGAAGCAGTAGTAGTTGTAGGGGTAGTAGTAGTATTAGTTGTAGTAGTGGTAGCGGTACTAGTCGGCACAGTAGTAGTGGTAGCAATAGCAATAGTAGTAGTAGTAGGAAAGGTAGAAGAAGTAGCCGTAGTAGTTGTTGTAGTAGTAGAAGTAGTTGTAGTACCATTAGAACTAGATGTAGCAGCAGTAGCAGCAATAGTAGTTGTAGTTGTTGTAGTATTGGCAGTAGTAGCAGTAGCCGTAGTACAAGAGTAGTTGTAGTTGCGATAGTAGTAGTAGTAGTGTAGTAGTACTAGTAGTAGTAGTTGGTGATGTGGTATTAGTAGTAATAGTAGTGATAGGAGGAGGAGGAGTAGTAGTAGAACGTGTAGTAGCGGCAGTAGTAGTAGTGATAGTAATAGTAGTAGTAGTAGTAGTAGTAGCAGCAGCAGCAGCAACAGTAGCAGCAGTAGTAGTAGTATTTGTTGTAGCAATAATAATTGGAGTATTAGTAGTAGCAGTGGAGGTTGTAGTAGTAGTAGCAGTAGGAGTAGTAGTTGTGGTAGCAGAAGTAGTAGAAGTAATGGTAGCACATATAGTGGTAGTAGGAGCAATAGTAGATGTAATAGTTGTTGATGCAGTATTTCTATCAATAGTAGTAGGAGTACAATTTGCATTAGTAGTTGAAAAAATAGTACTTGCAGTAGTAGGAGGATGAGTAGCATTAGAAAAAAAATAGTAGTAGCAGTTGTAGCAGGAGTTGCAGTAGTACTAGAAGCAGTAGCAAAAGTACAAATAGTTGAAGTAGTAGTCATTGTAGTAGAAGCAATACATTAGTAGTTTGAGCAGTAGTTGTCACGACAGCAGCAGCAGTAGCAGTAGTAGTACTTATTGTAGAAGCAGTTGTAGTAGTGGTGGTAGCAGTAATATCAGTAACAGTAGTTATTGCAGTAGTAGTAGTAGTCATAGTAGCAGTAGAAGTAGCAACAGCAGCAGCAGTAGTTGTAGTAGTAGTACAGCAGCAAAAATAGTAGTAGGAGTAGTACGGGTACTAGCAGTAATAGTCATAGTAGTGTTAGTAGTGGTAGTAGTAGTGGTAGTAATTATTGTTATTATTGTTGTTATTGTTGTTGTAGTAGTGGTAGTAGTTGTAATAGCAATAGTAGTAGTTATTATACTAATTGTAGTAGTAGTAGTAGTAACAACAAAAGTTGTAGTGGTAGAAGTGGTAGTAGCAATAGTAGTTGTTGTAGTAGTAGTAGCAGTAGTGGTAGTAGCTGCTTTAGCAATCGCAGCAGTTGTAGTAGTTGTAGTAGTAATACTAGTATTAGTCGCAGTGATAGTAGTAGCCGCAGTAGCATTTCCAAGATTAGTTATCATAGTAGTAGTAGTAGTTTTACTAGTTGTAGTAGCAATCGCAGCAATAGGAGCAATTGTAGTAGTAGTAGCACTAGTTGTAATAGTAGTAGTAGTTTTAGTAGTTAGGGTAATAGTAGTAGTTGTTGTAGCAGTCATAGTAGTAGATGTAGTCACAGTCATGCTGGTAGCTGCGGAAGTAGCGGTAGTTGTAATAGAAGAAGATGTAGCAGTGGCATTAGTAGTAGTTCTAGTAGCAGAAGCAGTAGTAGTAAGAGTAGTAGTAGTAGTAGTAGGAGTAGTAGTATTAGCAGTGGTTGCAGTAGTAGTAGTAGCAAAAGTAGTAGTTGCAATAGTAGTAGTAGTAAGAGGAGTAGTAGTACAAGGAGCCATAGAAGTAGTAGTAGTAGTAGATGTAACAGCAACAACAACTGTAGTTATTATTGTAATAGTAGTAATAGTAGGAGTAGTAGTAGTAGTAGTAGAAGTAGTTGTAGTTGTAGTAGTAGTAGTAGTAGCATTAGTAGTAGTACTAGACGTAGCAGCATCTATAGTATTAGTAGGAGAAGTAATAATAGCTGCAGTCGTAGTTGTAGGAGTAATAGTAGCAGTAGCGATAGCGGTAGTTGTAATAGTAGTAGTAGTAGCTATAGTAGCAGAAGTTGTAGTCGTAGTAGTAGTATTAGTAATAATAGAAGTAGTAGTAACTGTAGTCACAGCCTAGTATTGGCAGCAGTAGTAGCCGTAATGGCTGTAGTAGTAGTCGTTGCTGTCGTAGTAGAAGTAGTAGTAGTAGTAGTGGTAGTAGTATAAGTAGTAGTAATAATTGTAATGATATTAGTAGCAGTGGTACTAGCAACAGTAGAGTAGCAGTAGTATTAATAGTACTAGCTGCAATAGTAGTAGTAGCTGTGCAATAGGTGTGGCAGAAGCAGCCGTAGTAGCAATAGTAGTGACAATTGTCACAGTAGTAGTAGTTGTAGTAGTGTTATTAGTGTAGTTGTAGTAGTAGTAGTATTAGTGTAGTAGTAGAAGTAGTAGCTATAGTAGTAGAAGCAGTGGTTGGTGAGGTAGTAGTTGTAGCAGTAGCAGTAGTAGTCATAGAAGCAGCTGTAGTAGTAGTATTAGTAGTAATAGCTGCCGCAGTAGCAATTGTAGTGACAGTAGTAGTAATAGAAGTAGTTCTAGCTGTAGCAGTCATAGCAAAAGTAGCAGTATTTGTAGTAGTTGCAATAGTAGTAGTAGCTCTAGCATTAGCTTTTGTTGGAGAAGTAGTAGTAGTACTAGTAGTAGTAGTAGTAGTAGTAGTAGTAGCAGTTAGAAAAGTAGTGGTAGTAGCAATAGTAGTTGTTGTAACAGTTGCAGTAGTAGTATTAGGGTAGTAGTTGAAGTTGTAATTGTAGTAATAGATGTAGTAGTTGCTGAGGTATTAGTTGTAGCAGTAGTGGTAGTAGTGGTAGAAGTAGCAACAGTAGTAGTGGTAGTAGTAGTAGTAGTAGTTGTAGTAGTGGTAGCGGTAGTAGCAGGTACAGTAGTAGTGGTAGTAGTAGCAATAGTAGTAGTAGAGGTAGAAGAAGTAGCAGTAGTTGTTGTTGTAGTAGTAGAAGTAGTTGTAGTACTAGTAGAATTAGATGTAGTAGCAGTAGTAGCAATAGTAGTAGTTGTGGTCGTAGTATTGGCAGTAGTAGCAGTAGCAGTAGTACAAGCTGTAGTTGTAGCTGCGAAAGTAGTAGTAGTAGTCGGAGATGTTGTATTTGTAGTAATAGTAGTGATAGGAGGAGTAGTAGTAGTAGGAGAACATGTAGTAGCTATAGTAGTAGTTGTAGTGGTAGTAATTGTTGTAGTAGTAGTAGTAGTAGCAATAGCAACAGTAGCAGTGGTAGCAGTAGTTGTTGTTGTAGCAATAGTAATAGGAGTATTAGTAGTAGCAGTGGAGGTAGTAGTAGTATTAGTTGTTGTTGTTGTTGTTGTAGCAGAAGTAGTCGTAGTAATGGTAGCACATATAGTGGTAGTAGGAGCAATAGTAGAAGTAACAATTGTTGGTGCAGTTTTCTAGCAGTAGTAGTAGGAGTACGATTTGCAGTAGTAGTTGAAAAAATAGTATTTACAGCAGTAGGAGGACATGTAGCATTAGAGAAAAAAATAATAGTAGTAGCAGTTGTAGCTGGAGTTGTAGTAGTACTAGTAGTAGTAGCAGAAGTACAAATAGTAGAAGTAGTAGTCATTGTAGTAGAAGCAATAGTATTAATAGTCGGAGCAGTAGTTGTCGCGGCAGCAGCAGTAGTAGCAGTTGTTGTACTTGTTGTAGTAGCAGTTGTAGTAGTGGTAGTAGTAGTAGTACTAGTAACAATAGTTATTGTAGTAGTAGTAGTAGTCGTTGTAGTAGTAGAAGTAGTAGCAGCAGTAGTAGTTGTTGTAGTAGTAGTAGCCACAGCAGAAGTAGTAGTTGGAGTAGTAGGGGTAGTAGTAGTAATAGTCATAGCAGTACTAATAGTGGTAGTAGTAGTAGTAGTAGTAGTAGTAGTAGTATTAGTAGTAGTACTAATAGCAATAGTAGTAGTTGTTGTACTTGTAGTAGTAGTAGGAGTCGTAGTAACAATAGTAGTAGTAGTAGTAGTAGTAGTTACAGCAGTAGTGGTAGTAGCTGCCACAGCAACCGCAGCAGTAGTATTAGTGGTAGTAGTAGTAGTTCTAGTAGTAATAGTAGTAGTAGTCGCAGTGATAGCAGTAGCCGCAGTAGCATTTCGAATATTGGTTATCATAGTAGTAGAAGTAGTTTTACTAGTTGTAGTGGCAGTAGCAGCAGTAGGAGCAATTGTAGTAGTAGCAATAGTTGTAGTAGTAGGAGTAGTTTTAGTAGCTAGGGTAGTAGTAGTTGTTGTAGCAGTCATAGCAGTAGATGAAGTCACTGTCATGGTGGTAGCTGTGGTAGTAGCAGTAGTTGTCTTAGTAGAAGATGTAGCTGTGGCATTAGTAGTAGTTCTAGTCGCAGAAGCTGTAGTAGTAAGAATAGTAGGAGTCGTAGTGTTAGCAGTAGTTGTAGTAGTAGTGGTAGCAAAAGTAAGAGTTGCAATAGTAGTAATAGTAGTAGTAGTAGTAGTAATATAAGTAGTAGTACAAGCTATAGCAGTAGTAGAAGCAGCAGTAGTAGTAGATGTAGCAGCAGCAACAACTGTAGTTATTATTGTAGTAGTAGTAATAGTAGGAGTAGTAGTATTATAAGTAGTTGTAGTTGCATTAGTAGCAGTAGTAGCATTAGTAGTAGTACCAGAAGTAGTAGCAGCTATAGTATTTGTAGGAGAAGTAATAATAGCTGCAGTCGTAGTTGTACGAGTAATAGCAGTAGTAGCGGTAGCTGTAGTTGCAGTAATAGTAGTAGTAGGTGTAGTAGCTGAAGTTGTAGTCATAGTAGTAGTAATAGTAATAGTAGAAGCAGTAAAAGCAATAGTTGCAGGCCTAGTATTGGTGGCAGTAGTAGCCGTAGTGGTAGTAATAGTAGTAGTAGTAGTAGTAATAATAGTAATAATATTAGTAGTAGTCCTGGTAGTAGCAATAGTACTAGCAGCAGTAGAGTTGTAGTAGTATTAGTAGTATTAGCTGCAGTAGTAGTAGTAGCAGTAGTGGCAATTGTTACACTAGTAGTAGTAGTTGTAGTATTAGTGTAGTTGTAGTAGTAGTAGTAGTATTAGTGTACTAGTAGAAGTAGTAGTTGTAGTAGCAGAAGTAGTAGTTGGTGAGGTAGTAGTTGTAGCAGTAGCGGTAGTAGTCATA
Source organism: Trichopus zeylanicus subsp. travancoricus (assembly GCA_005019695.1). Lineage (NCBI taxonomy): Eukaryota > Viridiplantae > Streptophyta > Magnoliopsida > Dioscoreales > Dioscoreaceae > Trichopus > Trichopus zeylanicus. Next base: position 25,365 of record RXID01021526.1, read on the forward strand.
GAAACAGCTATAATAGTAGTGGTAGTAGCTGTCGTAGTAGCAATAGTAATAGTAGTCATAGTAGAAGTAGTGGTAGTTGTAGTAGTTGTAATAGTAGCAGTAGTAGAAGCAGCGACATCCACAGCAGAAGTAGTGATAGCTCTAGCAGTAGTTTTTGTAGAAGTAGTAGTAGTAGTAGTAGTAGTAGTAGTAGTTGCAAAAGTAGTTGTAGTAGCAATAGTAGTTATTGTAATAGTAGTAGTGGAAGTAGTAGCTGCCATAGTGGCCGTACTAGTAGTAGAAGTAGTAGCAGTAGTAGCATAAGAAGCTTTTGTAATTGCTACAATAGTAGTTATAGTAGGAGTAGTAGCAGCAGTAGTAGTAGGAGTACTAGAAGCAGTAGCAACAATAATAGTAGTAGGAGTAGCAGTTGTAGTCGTAATAGCTGGAGCAGTGGAAGTAGTTGTAGTAACGGTAGCAGCAAAAGCTTTAGGAGTAGTAGTAGTAGTAGCAGGACCAGTAGTAGTAGGTGTAGGGGAAGAAGTAGTATAAGGAGTAGCAGTAGTAGAAGTTGTAGTGGTAGTGGTAGTTGCAGTAGAAGTAGTAGCAGGAGTACTAGTTGCAGTAGTAGTAGTTGGAGTATTAGTAGTTGTTATTGTAATCGTTGTAGTCATAATAGAAGGAGCAATACCAGTAATAATAGCAGCAGTAGCAGTAGTACCAGTACAAGTAGTAGTAGTCGTAGTAGTAGTAAAAGTAGTAGTAGCTGAAATAATAGTAGTAGTACTAGTAGTAATCGTAGTAGCAACAGTAGTAGTAATTGTAGTTATAGAGCAGTGGTAGTAGTAGTGGTAGTAGTAGTAGCCATTGTAGCAGTTGTTGTAGTAGTAGCAATAGTAGCAACAGCAAGTGCCATCATAGTAGTTTTTTTAATAGTTGTGGTAGTTGTAGTAGCTGTTATAGCTATAGTAGTAGTAGTAGTAGCAATCGTAGCAGTTAGTAGTAGTGGTTGTAGGAGAAGTAGTAGTAGTCGTAGTAGCAGTAATAGTAGCATTGGTAGTTGTAGAAGTGGAAGTAGAAGTAGTAGCAATAGTATTAGTAGTTGGAATAGTATTAGCAGCAGTAGTAGTAGGAAAAGTAATACTACTTGCAGTAGCAGTAGTAGCTGTTGTAGCCGCGGCGGCAGCAGCAGCAGCATCAGAATTAGTAGTAGTAGTAGGAGTATGGGTAGCAGTAGCAGTAACAGCAACCATATTATCCACAGTGCTAGTAGTAGTTGTTGTATTAGTCACATTAGTAGTAACAGTTGGAGCAGTTGTAACACTTGTAGTAGTGGGAGTTGTAGTACTAGTAGTAGTAATAGTAGGAGCAGTAGTAGTTGCAATAGGAATGGTAGTAGTAGCAGTGGTAGTAGTAGTATCAGTTGTCACAGTAGTGGTAGGAGTATCAATAGAAGTAGTAGTGGTTGTAATTGTAGTTGTAGTAGGAGTAGTAGTAGCAGGAGGAGGAGGAGGAGGAAGAGTAGTAGTAGTAGTAGTGGTAGCAGTAGGAGTAGGAGTTGCAGTTGTAGTAGTAGCATTAGTTGGAGCTGTATTTGTTGTAGTAGTAGGAGTAGAAGTAATAGCATTAGTAGTGGGATGAGTAGCAGTAGTAGCAATAACTGTAGCAGTTGAAGTTGCAGCAGTAGAAGTAGTTGTAGTTGCTGTAGTAGTAGGAGTATTATTAGTAAAAATAATAATAGTAGTAGTAGTGAATGAGCAGTAGCAGTCATATTAGTAGTAGAAGCAATGGTAGTAGTAGTAGTGATTGTAGTGGGAGCAGTAGTAGTAGTAGAGGAGTAGCAGCTGTAGTATTAGCAGTTGTAGCTATAGTAGTAGTTGTAGTGGTAGTAGAAGCAGCAGTAGTAGTTGCCGTAGTAGCTGTTGGAGTAGTAGTAGTAGTAGTAGTAGTCGTAGGAGTTGCTTTAGTAGCAGTTGTCGTAGTAGTAGGACAAGTACCAATAATAGTAGCAGTAGCTGCAATAGAATAAGTAGTGGAAGTTGTAGTAGTAGTAGCAAAAGTAGAAGTTGTAGCATTAGTAGCAGTAGTTTCGATAATAGCAGCAGCAGTAGTAGTAGTATTTTTAGTAGTTGGGGTAGTAGAAGTTATTATTATAGCAAAAGTAGTAGTAGTCGGAGCAATCGTAGTACTAGCATTAGTAGTAGTTGGAGAAGCAGTAGTAGCAACAGCAGCAGTAGTAGCATTAGTAGTAGGCATAATAACAGCAAGAGTAATAGAAATAGTAGTAGTAGCACTAGTAATAGTGTTAGGTGAAGTAGTAGTAGTAGCAGGATCGGTAGTAGTATTACTAGTAGTAGCAGAAGCAATAGAAGTAGTTGTACTAGTAGTTGAAGTAGTAGTCGTAGTAGTAGCAGCCGTAGTAGTAGCAGGAGTAGTACCCGTAGAAGCAGTAGTAGCATTAGCTGCAGTAGTAGTAGTAGTTATAGCAGTAGTAGTAGTAGCAGTAGTAGCATTAGTAGTAGCTATAGTAGGCGCAATAGTATTAGGAGTAGTAGTAGTGGTACGAGAACTAGTAGTCACAGTAGTAGTAGTCGCAGATGTAGTAGTAGTACAAGTTGCAATAGAAGTACTACTAGAAGTAATAGAAGTAGTAGTAGCAGTAGAAGGTGTAGTAGGAGGAGGAGGAGTAGTAGTAGTAGTAGAGGCAGTAGTAGCAGTAATAGGAGTAGCAGCGGTAGTAGTGGTTGTAATAGGAGTAGTAATAGTAGCAGTAGTAGTAGTAGCAATCGTAGCAGTGGTAGTGGTAATTATAGTAGTAGTACAAGTAGTAATAGTAGTAGAAAAATTAGCAGTAGTAGTATTAGTAGTAGTAGTAGCAGTAGCAGTGGATGCCTTAGTGGCAGTAGTAGTAGTAATAGTAGTAGCAGCAGCAGCAATAGTAGTAGTAGTTGCAATAGTAGTAGTAGCGGTAGTAGTACTAGTAATAGTGGAAGTAGTAGTAGTAGTTGGAGAGGTAGTTGTTGTTGTAGCAGACATAATAGTATAGTAGTAGTAGCAGTAGTAGTAGTAGCAGCTGTAGTAGTAGTATTAGTAGTAGTAGCAGCATTAGTAGTAGTAGTAGTAGCAGTAGCAATAGTAGTAGGGGTAGTCTTAGTAGTTGTAGAAGTAGTAGTTGTAGTGGTAGTACAAGCAGTTGCAGCCACAGCAACAGTAACAGTAGCAGTTGTAGTAGTAGTAGTAGCAGTAGCATTAGTAGCGGTAGCAGTAGTAGGAATAGTAGTAGTTGTTATGGAAGTTGTAGTAGTGGTAGTAGTCATAGTAATGGTAGTAGTAGCAGCAGCAGTAGTATTAGCAGCAGTACTAGTAGTAGTAGCTGTAGGAATAGAAGGAGTAGTAGCTATATTAGCAGTGGCAATTGTAGTAGTGGTAATAGTAGCATTTGTAGTAGCAATCGTGGCAGTAGTAGCAGCAGTATTAGCTGTAGTAGTAGTAGCAGTAGTAGCAATAGTAGTAGTAGTAGTAGTAGTAGTAATATTAGCATTAGTTGTAGCAGTAGGAGTAGTAGTAGTTGTTGTTGTTGTAGGAGAAGAAGTAATAGTAGTAGTTAACCTTGTTGTAGGAGAAGTAGTAATAGTAGTAGTTAACCTTGTTGTAGGAGAAGTAGTAGCAATAGTTATAGTAGTAGTACTAGTATTTGTTGTCGTAGTTGCAGTACTAGTTGTATCAGTAGTGGTAATAGTATTAGTAGTAGTAGTAGTCGTAATAGCAGCAATAGTAGTAGTGGTGGTAGTAGTAATAGTGGTAGAAGTAGTAGCCGTAGTAGCCGAAGTAGTAGTAGCAGCAGCACCCATAGTAACAGTAGCAGCAGCAGTAGTAGTTAAAGTTGTGGTAGCAGTAGTAGCAATAGCAGCCATAGTAGTAGTAGTAGTAGTAGAAGTAGTATTAGCTATAGTAGTTGTAGTAGCAGTAGTAATAATATCAGAACTAGCAGTAGTTATTGTAGTCGTAGTAGTAGTTGTAATAGTAGTACTAGCAAAACTAATAGTAGGAGTAGAAGCAGTATCAGCACAAGTATTAGCTGGAGAAGCAAAAGTCATAGTAGTTGTAGTAGTAGTAGTAGTAATAGTAGTAAGAAAAGTAGTAGTAGTAGCAGTAGCAGTAGTAGTGGTGGTGGTGGTAACTGTAGTAGTTGTACTAGCAGCAGCAGCAGCAGCAGTAGTAGTTGTAGTAGCAGCAGCAGTAGTAGTAGTAATAGTAGCAATAATCGTAGTCGTAATAGTAATAGTAGTAGCAGTAGCAGCAATAGTAGCAAAAGTAGTTGTAGTAGTTGTAATAATTATAGTAGCAGTAGAAGTAGTTGAAGCAGTCTGTGTAGTGGTAGCAGAAGTGGTAATAGCGGCCGTAGTAGCAGTAGTAGCAATACTAGTAGTAGTAGTAGTAGTAGTAGTAGTAGTAGTAGTAGTAGTAGTAGTAGTAGTAGTAGTAGTAGTAGTAGTAGTTGTAGTAATACTTGTAGTAGCAGTAGTATTAGTTGGTGTAGCAGTAGTAGTAGTAGCAATAGTGGTAGCAATAGTAATAGTTGTAGGATAAGTAGCAGTAGTGGGAGTAGTAATAGTAGTAGTAGTAGTTGTTGTTGTAGCAACAACAGCAATTGTAGTAGCATTAGCAGTAGTTGTAGCAGAGTAGTTGTAGAAGTAGTAGTAGTAGTAGTAGTAGTTATTATTGTTATAGGAGAGGTAGCAACAGTAGTAGTAGCAGTAGTAACAGTAGTATTCATTGTCGTATTAGTACCACTAGTTGTAGCTGTAGTTGTAATAGTAGTAGTAGTAGTAGTAGTAGTAGTCATAGTAGTAGCAGTAGCAGTAGTAGAAGTAGCAGCAACAGTAATTATTGTAGTTGTAACAGTAGTCATTTTTGTTGTAGCAACAGTAGCAGTTGTAGTAGTAGTAGTAGATGTAGAAGTAGTTGTAGTAGTAATTGTAGTAGCGATAACAGCATCTGTAGTAGTAGTAGTAGATATAGAAGTCGTAATAGTTGTAGAAGTAATAGTAGGAGTAGTAGAAGTCATAGCAATAACACTAGTAGTACCAGTTGTTGTAGTAGCAGTAGTACTATTAGTTGGAGTAGCAGTAGTTGTAGTCAAAGTAGTAGTAGTGGCAGTAGTTGTTGTAACCATAGTAGTAGTAGTAGTAGTAGTGGCGGTAGCTGCAGCAATAGTAGTAGTAGAAGTAGCTTCTGCAGTAGTTGAAGCATTAGTAGTAGTAGTAGTAGTAGTAGTATTTGTAGGAGTTGTAGTGGTAGTAGTTATTGCTATTGTAGGGGAGGTAGTAGTACTAGTAGTAGTAGTAGCATTAGTATTTGTTGTTGTTTTACTCGCACTAATAGTAGTAGTAGTTGTAATAGTAGTAGTAGTAATAGTACTAGTACTAGCAGTAGTAGTCTTAGGAGTAGTAGTTGCAGCAGCAATGGTAGCAGTATTAGCAATAATAATTGCCATAGTTGTAGCAGTAGTTGTATTTGTTGTAGCAACAGTAGCAGTAATTACAGAAGTAGTAGATGTAGTAGCAGTCGTATTAGTAATTATAGTAGCAGTAGTAGCAGTGGTTGCAGTCGAAGTAGTGGTAGCCGTAGTAGCAATAGCTGACATAGTAGCGATAGTAGTATTATTTTGTGTAGTAGTAGTAGTAGATATAGTAGTAGCTGTAGTAAAAGTAGTAGAGGAAGTAATAGTAGTGGTAGTAGTAGTTGTAGCCATAGTAGTAGTAGTAGTAGTAGTATTAGTAGTAGTACTTGTAGTAGCAGTAGTCATAGTTGTGGCAGTCAAAGTAGTGGTAGCAATATTTGAACTAGTAGTAATAGTAGTAGTAGTAGTTGCACTAGTAGTAGTCGTTACAGTAATACTAGTCATTGCAGTAGTAGTATCAACAGCTGCAGTATTAGTTGGAGTAGCAGTAGTAATAGTAGTAGGAGAAGTTTTAGTTGTTGCAGTAGTAGTAGTATTAGTAGTAGCAGTTGCAGTAGTAGTGCTTGTGGTAGCCACAGTAGTACTAATAGAAGTAGTACTAGTAGTAGCAGTAGCAACTGTAGTAGTTGTTGTAGTGGTTGCGACAACAGTTATAATAACTGTAGTGTAGTAGTAGCAGTAGCAGTAGCAGCAGCAATAGTAGTAGTAGTGGTTATGGTAGTAGTAGTAGTAGTAGTAACAATAATAGTAGTAGTAGCCGTGGTGGTAGTAGTAGTACTAGAAGCAGTAGTAGTAGCTGTAGTAGTAGTAGTAGTAGTAGTAGCAGTGGTAGTAGTAGTAGTAGTAGTAGTAGTAGTCGTTGTTATTGTAGTAGTTGTTATAGTAGCACTACTAGTAGTAGTAGTAGTTGCAGTAGTGGTAGTAGTAGCAGCAGCAGCTGTAGTAGTAGTAGTAGAACGAGTAATAGCAGTAGCAACAACAATAGCAGTAATAGTTGTAGTAATAGTAGTAGTAGTAGTAGAAGTAGTAGTGGCAACAGTAGTAATAGGAGTAAGTGTAGGAGTAGGAGTAGATGTAGGATTAGCAGTAGTAAGAATAGTAGTAGTAGTAGTAGTAGAAGCAATAGTATTAGTAGTAAGAGTAGTAGTAGTAGCATTAATAGTAGCAACAGTAGTAGTAGTTGTAGTAATAGGAGTAGGTGGTGGAGTAGGAGTAGCAGTAGGAGTCCAAGTAGTAGTTCTAGGAGGAGGAGGAGGAGGAGGAGGAGGAGGAGGAGGAGGAGTAGTAGTAGTAGTAACAGTAACAGTAGTTGTAATAATACAAGTAGTAGTAGTAATAGTAGTAGTATTGGTAGTAGCAGTAGTTGGTGTAGTAGTAGTAGTAGCAGTATTAGTAGTAGTAGGAGTACTACTAGTAGTAGGAATAATAGTTGTAGTTGTAGTAGTTGCTGTTGTCGTTGCTGTAGTTGTGGTAGTAGTACTGGTAATAGTTGTAATAGTAATAATTGTACTAGTAGTAGTAGTAGTACATGTAGCAGTAGTAGTAGTAATAAGAGGAATAGTTGAAGTAGTAGCTGTAATAGTAGAAGTACAAGAAGTAGTAGTAGCCGTAGTAGCAGTAATACTAAAAGTAATAGAAGTAGTAGTTGCAGTAGAAGCAGCAATAGTAGTAGTAGCAGTGGTAGTAGTAATAGTGGTAGTTACAGTAGTAGTAGTAGTTGTTGTTGTACTTGTAGCGATAGTAGTAATAGATGTGGTAGTAGGAGGAGGAGTAGTTGTTGTTGTTGTTGTTGTTGGAACAATTGCAATAGCTGTAGTTGTGGTAGTAGTAGCAGTAGTTGTTGTTGTAGTTGTAGTCAAAATAGTAGTTGTTGTTGTAGTAATAGGAGTAGCAGTAGTAGTAGTAGGGGTTGTTGTAGTAGTAGTACAGTAGTAGTATTTGAAGTTGTTGCAGTAGTAATTGTAGTAGTAGTTGAAGAAGCAGTTGTAGCAATAGTAGTAGTAGTAGTAGTAGTAGTAGCAGGAGAAGTTTTAGTAATTGTACTAATAGCAGTAGTAGTATTATTTGTAGTAATAGTTGTTGTTGTTGTACTAGTGTAGTAATAGTAGCAGCAGCAGCAGTAGCAGTAGAGGTCGTAGTAGTAGTAGTTGCCGTAGTAGCAGCAGCAGTAGTTGTTGTTGTTGTTGTAGTAGTAGAAGCAGTAGCAGTTGTAGTAGTGGTAGTAGTAGTTGTAGTAGTAGTTATTGCAGTAGTAGAAGTCGTAGCTGTAGTAGTAGTAGCAGTAGGAGTAGCAGTGGTAGTAGCAAGAGTAGTAGTTGTTGCAGCAGTAGTAGTAGAAGTAGTAGCAGTAGTAGTAGTTATATTAGTTGAAGTAGCAGTAGTCCCAACACTACTAGTTGTAGCAGCAGGAGTACTAGTAGTACTAGTAGGAGAAGTTTTAGTAGTTTTAGTAGTAACGGTAGTAGTAGTAGTAGTAGTACAAGTAATAGTAGTGGCAGTAGTAATGGGAGTAATAGTTGTAGTAGTAGTTGTTGTTGTAGTAGTCGGTGGAATAGTAGTAGTAGTAGTAGGTGTAATAGCTATTGCTGTAGTAGTTATAGTTTTTGCAATAGTACTAGTAGTAGTTCGAGTAGTAGTAGGAGTAGTAGTAGTAGTAGTAGAAGCAGAAGTAGTACTAGTAGCTGCAGTGCTTGTAATTGTAGGTGGAGTAGTAGTAGGAATAGTAGTAGTAGTTGTTGTAGTATTAGTTGCAGAAGTAGTACTTAGTGTTGTAGTAGTGGTGGAAGTAGTAGTAGCAACAGTTGTAGTAGTTGCAGTAGGAGTAGGAGTAGTAAAAGTAGTAGTAGTAGTAGCAGTTGAAGCGGCAGCAGTAGTAGTACTGGTAGTAGTAGTAGCAATAGGTGTAGTAGTAGTAGCAGTAGGAGTAGTAGTTGTAGGAGTAGTAGTAGTAGTAGAAGTAGCAATAGTGGTAAAAGTTATTGTAGCTGTAGTAGTAGCAGTAGTAGCAATGGGAGTAGTAGTAGTAGCAGTTGCAATAGTAGTATTATTTGTAGTAACAGTTGTAGTTGTAGGAGTAGTTGTAGTATTAGTAGTTGTTGTTGTGATAGCAGTGTAGTAGTAGTAGCAGTAGTAGTAGTAGTAGAGGTAGTAGTAGAAGTAGTAGTTACAGTTATGGCAGTAATAGAAATTGTAGTATTAGTTGAAGTAGTAGTAGTAGTACTTGTAAGAGTAGTCGTAGTAGTTGTAGCAATTGCTGTAGTAGTAGTAGTAGTAGGAGTAGGACTAGTGGTAGTAGCAGTGGTAGTACTAATAGTAGTAATAGTAACAGTTGTAGTAATAGTAGTAGTAGTAGCAGTAGGACTAGTAGTAGTAGCAGTGGTAGTACTAATAGTATTAGTAGTAGCAGTTATAGTAAGAGTAGCAGTAGTAGGAGTAGTAGCACTCGTAGCAGTGGTTGTAATAGGAGTAGTAGTAGTAGCAGTAGTAGTCGTAGTAACAGTCATAGTAAAAGTAGTAGTAGTAATAGTAGAAGAGGTAGTAGTAGTAGTAGCGGTAGTTGCAAAAGTGTTAGTAGCAATAGTACTAGTAGTAGTTGGAGTAGCAATAGTAATAATAGTAGTAGTAGTAGTAGCAATAGTACTCGTAGTAGTAGAAGTAGTATTAGTAGTAGTAGTAGCAGCGGCAGTAGCAGGTGTAGTAGTAGTATTTATAGTTGTTTTAATAGTAGTAGTAGTAGCAGCAGTAGTAGTAGTAGTTTTAGTAGGTGTAGCAGTAGTTGTAGCAATAGTAGTAGGAGTAGGAGTTATCGTTGTATTAGCAGTGGTAGTAGTAGCAGTAGTTGCAATAGTAGTAATAGTAGTAGCATTAGAGGTAATTGTAGTTGTTATTGCAGTAAAAGTAGCAGGTGAAGTAATATTAGTAGTAGTTGAATTTGTGGAAGTAGTAGTACTACTAGTAGTAGTTTTAGTAGGAGTAGAATATGTTGTAGTAGTTGTTGCAATTGTAGTAGGTGTGGCAGCTGTGGTAGTAGTTGTACTAGTTGTAGTTATAGTGAAAGTAGTCATATCAGTAGCTACAGCAGTAGCACTAAGACCAATCGCAGCAGTAGTAGAAGTAGTTGTTCTACGAGTCATAGTAGCAGTAGCAGCAACAATTGCAACTGTAGTGGTAGTAGAAGTTGTAGTAACAACTACAATAATAGCTGGATTAGGAGTAGCTATAGTAGGAGTTGGAGTAGTAGTAGTAGTAGCAAGGGTAGGAATAGGTGTACAAGTGGTAATAATAGTAGTAGTAGAAGTGATAGTAGAAATAGTAGTAGTAGAAGTGGTAGTAGTGGTAGGTGTAGGAATAGTAGTAGTAGTAGCCCAAGTAGGAGTAGGAGTGAGAGTAGTAATTCTGTTGTTGCTGCTACTACTACTACTATTGCCAGTACTACTGCTACTACAACCATTGCTACTGCTTCTACTACTACTGCTGCTACTGCTACTTACACTACTACTATTGCTATTATTACGGCTACTACAGTTACTACTTCCACTACTACTGTTACTACTGCTACTACTTCCACAAGTTCTACTACAGTTACTACTTCCACTACTACTGCTACTTCCACTACTGCTGCTATAGCCACTAATATTTCTTATACAATCGCTACTACTACAAGTTCTACTACAGCTATTACAACTGCTACTACTACTATTGCTACCACACATTCTACTATTTCTACAATTGCTAATACTAGTGATACTCCAACATATACTACTACTACTACTAGTACTCCTGCAACAACAATAACAACTACTTCATCTCCTCCTACTATTATTATTGTTACTGCAACTGCTACAACAACTACTGCTAATACTACTGTGACATCTGCTGCTATCACTACTACCACTACTACAACTACAACTACAGCTGCTACTGCTAGTACACTTACTACTGTTACTGCTACTACTACTTCAACTGCAGCTGCTATTACTACAACTTCTACGACTGCTGCTGCTACGGCTACTACTGTTACTACCAGTCCTACTCTACTCCTCTTGCAAATCCTATTGCTATTACTACAACTTTGACTACTACTGCTACTACTACCACTACTACTATAGCTACTACTACTGTTATCACTGCTGCTGCTACTGTTTCTATCACTACTACTGCTACCACTGCTACTTCTACAACTTCTCCTATTACTCTTATTACTACTACTACTTCTACTACTACTACTTTTACTGCAACTACTACTATCAATACTACTACTGCTACTGCCACTCAAAATGCTACTACAACTAAAACTACTTCTACAATACTACTATTACTAATACTACTATTGATACTAATAGAATTACTACTACTACAACAACTACTACGACTACTACTACTTCTGCTACTACTCTTGCTACTACTGCTGCTACTACTACTAGTACTATTACTGCTACTCCAACTCCTACTACTACTACTGGTACTACTACTAGTACTACTACTACTGCAACTAATTTTGTTGTTATTAGTACTACTTCTCCTTCTCCTACTCCTCCTCCTACTACTACTACTCCTATTACCACAACAACTGCTACTACCACTATTATTACTACTATACTACTACTATTACTTCTTATTCTACTACTACTACAACAACTGCTACTACAGCTACTACTACAAATATGGCTATTGTTGCTGCTATGGCTACTAGTATAACTACTCATATTGCTACAACTAATATTGCTATTACTGCTACCACGACTACTACTGTTACTTTAACTACTGCTACTTCTACGACTACTACTACTACTACTGTGGCTACTACTAGTACTACTACTACTACAACTGCAGCTGCTACAACTTGTGCTCCAACAACTACAACCACTGCTGCTGTTGCTGCTACTACTACTACTACTACTACTACTACAACTACTACTACTACTACTACTACTACTACTACTACTATTGCTACTATCTCTGCTACTACTGTTACTACTAATACTATTGCTACTCCAACTGCTGCTGCTCCTGCTGCTGTTACTATTAATATGGCTATTACTACTACTACTACTACTGAGACTACTGCTACTACTACAACTAAGACTACTACTATTGCAACTACTACTACGACTGCTGCTGTTGCAATTGCAGCTACTGCTACTAATACCACTACTCCTACTTCTCCTCCTACTACTACCACTGCAACAACTGCTACTGCTACTACTTCTGCGACTACTATTGCTACTGCTACTACTACTACTACTACTGCCACTACTACTACTACTTCTACTACTACTACTACTACTACTACTACTACTACTACTACTACTACTACTACTACTACTACTACTACTACTACTACTACTGTTACCACTATTGCGACTTGTATTACTACTGCTACTATTGCTAGTACTACTACTACTACTACAACTTGTGCTGCTGCTAATATTACGCTACTCTTGGTGCTTCTATGACTACTACAACTTCAACTTCTACTACTACTGCTACTCCTTCTACAGCAGCTACTGCTCCTACTACTACAACTGCTATAGCAAGAACTAATGCTTCTCCTACTACCTTTAGTATTACTACTACTTATCGTACTGCTACTACTAGTACTAGTAGAAATACTACTACTACTACCACCACCACCACTACTACTACTACTATCACTACTAATACTATTACTACTGCTCCTAATAATACTACTAC
>RXID01021526.1:42500-56249 GCA_005019695.1 Trichopus zeylanicus subsp. travancoricus
CTTGTACAACTACTAATGCCACTAGTACTACGACCACTACGACCACTATAATAACTACTGCTAATACTGCTACTTCTACTACTACTACTTCTACTACTACTATAACAACTACTGCTACTTCTACTACAACAACAATTACTGCTATCAAAACTAACACTACTTCAGCTACTATGGCTACTACTGCTAATACTACCACCACTACAATGCCTGCTATTTCTGCTACTAATGCTACTACTATTACTACTGTAACTGCTGCTACTGCAACTACTACTACGGATGCTACAACTACTGCTAATATTTTTACTATTGCTATAACTACTGGTACTTCTGCCACCAATGCTACTAGTACTACTACTGCTACAACTACCGCCACTACTACTACTGCTGCTGCCATTACTACTGCACTACAACTTCTACAACTGCTACCAACGTTACTGCTACTACTACTATTGCTACAACTACTGCTTTTACTACTACTATTACCACTACTACAACTACAGCTGCTGCTACAACTGCTACAACTACTATAGTTGCTGCAACCACTACTACTACTACAACAGCTGCTACTGCTACCACTATGACTACTATAGCAAGTACTAATACTACTACCGCTGCTGTAACTACAACTGTGACTACTACTGCTTCTCCTACTATAATTACCGCTGCTACAACTACTACTACGTCCAAAAATACTATCACCGCAACCACTGCTACTGCTACTACTAGTATTACAACTACTACTGCTATTACCACTACTACTATTACAACAACAACAACTATTACTACTACTTTCGCTATTGCTATTTCTAGTTCTATTACTACTTCTGCTACTACTATCACTGCTGCTGCTACTGCTACGACTACTACTACTGCTGCTGCTACTACTTCGATTACTGATGCTACTAATGTTGCCACTTCTTCAACAACCACTACAACTGGTATTGCTACAACAACTACAGCGACCACTAATTTGACTGCCACTGAAATTACTACTGCTACTACTCCTACTTCAACTACTACTGCTACTACTACTACTATTGCTAAAATAATAACTACTATTGCTACAATGACTACTGCCACTACTCCTACAACTACTAGTAATGCTACAACTACTACCATGACTACTGCTACTAATGCTACTACTACTACCACTATTACCACTCCTACCACTCCTGCTAGTACTACTACTCCTACTACTAGTACGCTTGCTACTATTACTACAATGAGTACTACTACTACTACTACCAATACTACTACTACTATTACTACTACTACCACTACCACTACTACTACTACTGCTGCTGCTGCTACAGCTACAACACTACCACTACAACTACTTCTACACTACTACTACTACTTTTACTCATATTACTAGTACCCCTAGTCCTCCTCCTCCTCCTCCTCCTCCTACTACGACTACTACTAGTGTTGTGACAAATACTTATGCTAGCACTTCTACTACAACAACTACTAATACTAATACTGCTACTGTTACTACTACTACTATTACTTCTACTCTTACTGCTACTAATACTACTGCTATTACTACTATGATAACAACTACTGCTACTACCGCTACTACTTTCACTACTACTACTACTACTACAATTACTACTACTACTTCAACTACCCCTACTACACCTACTACGACTACTACTCCACCTTCACCCACTACTACAGCAACAACAACTAGTGCTACTAATTCTTCTCTGACCCCTAAAACTACTCCTACAACTACTTCTACAACAACTACTACTACTACTACTTCTACTACTACTACTTCTGGTGTTACTACTACTACTACTACTACTACTACTACTACTACTACTACAACAATTAGTGCTACTTCCACTTCAACAACTACTACTATTACTACTACTAATGCTCCTACTAGGACTACTACTACTACTACTACTACGACTACAACTACCCCAACTACTAGTACTACTACTACTAATGCTACTACTACTACTTTGACTACTACTGCTAGAACTACTGCTGCTACTGCTGGTGCTACTACTACTACTACTACTACTACTCATACAACAACTACTACTATAACTCCTGCTACTACAATTACTACTACTCCTACTAGAAATACTAATACTACTACAACTCGAACTACTACTCCTACTCTAACTCCTACTCCTACCACTACACTGACAACTACAACCGCTATGACTACAACTACTAATACTCCTACTACTACTGTTACTACTACTGCTGCTACTACCACTATAGGAACTGCTAATACTATTACTACTATTACTACTATTATGATGACTATTCCAATTACTACTTCTACTTCTATTATAATTACTACTACTACAACTAGTACTATTGCTGCTGCTGCTACTACTATTTCTACTTCTTTTACTTGTACTATTGTTGTTGCTACTACTATTACAGCTACTTCTTTTACAAGTACTATTAATGTTATTGCTACTATTATTGCCATAATATTTGTAGCAGTTGTGGTAGTTGTAACAGTGGTAGCAGCAGTAGTAGTGGTATTAGTAGAAGTTGTCATATTAGAAGCAGTAGTAGAGGATGTAGTCATAGTAGCTGTAGTAGTAGTATTAATAGCAGCAATAGTTGTAGTAGCTGTAGTAGTTGCAGTAGTTGTAGAAATTGGAGAAGAAGAGTAGTAGTAGCAGTAGCACCAGTAGTCATAGTAGTAGTTATAGTGGTAGAATTAGTAGTTGTAGCTGTAGCGGTAGGAGTAGTTGGAGTTGTAGTAGTAGTGGGAGAAGTTGTAGTTAGTTGAAGCAATAATTATACTTGTAATAGTAACTATAGCAGTAGTAGTTATAGTTGTTGTAGTAGTATAGTTGTAGTAGCAGTAGTGTTATTAGTAGCAGTACTATTAGTTGAAGTAGTAGTACTATTAGTTGTAGTAGTAGTAGTTGCAGTAGTAGCAGCAGCAGCGGTAGTTGTAGAAGTAGTAGTAGCAATAGTAGTAGTAGTAGTAGTAGGAGTAGCATTGGTAGTTGCAGTTTGATATGTTTAGTAGAAGCAGCCACAGTAGTATTAGTAGCAGTAGCAAGAGTAGTAGTAGTAGTAATAGTAGTAATAGTAGTAAAAGTGGTGGTGGCAGCAGTAGTAGTAGTAGTAGAAGTAGTAGTTATAGTAGTAGAAGTAGTAGTTATAGTAGTAGAAGTAGTAGTTATAGCAGTAGTAGTAGCAGTAGTAGTATTAGTTGGAGAAACAACAGTAGTAGCAGTTGGAGAAATAGTAGTAGTAGTATTTGTATTAGTACTTGTAGTAGTAATAGTTGCAGTAGTAGTAGTTATAGTAGTATTAGTAGCTGTAGTACTAGCATTTGTTGTAGTAGTAGCAGAAGTAGTAGTACTAGTTGTAGCAGAAGGAGCAGTGGAAGTAGTCATAGTAGTCATGGCACTAGCGGCAGTAAAAGTAGCTGTGATAGTTGCAGTAGTAGCAGTAGTAGTGGTAGTAACAGTAGTAGAAGTAGTTGTAGTTGTAATAGTAGTAACAGTAGCAGTAGTAGTAGCAGTAGTACTAGTAGTAGTAGTAGAAATAGTAGTTATAATAGTAGTAGACGAAAAAGTAGTAGTAGTTGCAGTAGTAGTAATAGTACTAGTAGCTGAAGTAGTAGATCTAGTATTAGCAGATGTATTAGAAGTATTAGTATAGGTAGTAGTAGTAGTAGTAGTAGTAGTAGTAGTAGTACTAATAGTAGTAGTAGTAATACTAGTAGTAGTAGTCGTAGTTGTAGTAATAGTAGTAGCTATAGCAGAAGTAGTAGTAGCAGTAGTTCTAGTAGTAATTGTAGTAGTAGTAGTAGTTGCAATAGTGGTAGTTGTTATTGTAGTTGTAGCAGTACTAACAATAGTATGGTAGTAGTAGTAGCATTACTAATAGTTGTAGTAGGAGCATTTATAGTGGTAGTAGTAGTAGTAGTGGTAGTAATTATAGTAGTAGTTGTTTTGGCAGTAGTGATAGCTGTAGTAGTTGCAGTAGTAGCAGTAGTAGTAGCCGTAGATGCAGCAAAAGCAGTAGTAGTAGTAGCAAAAGTTGGAGCAACAATAGCAGTAGCAGTAGCAGAAGTAGTAATAGTAGTAGCAGTAGCAGTACCAGTGGCACTAGTAGCAGCAGTAATTGTAGTAGCAGAAGCAGTAGTAGTATTTATTGTTGTGATACTCGTAAGGGTAGCGGTGGTAGTAGTAGTAGCATTCGTAGCAGCAGGAGTAGCTTTAGTAGTAGTAGGAGTAGTACTAGTAGCCATAGTAGTAGTAGGAGCGATAGTAGCAGTAGCAGTAGTCTAGTCACAGCAGTAGAATCAGTAGTCATAGCAGTAGCAATAGAACTAGCAGTAGTAGTAGCAGCAACAGTAGTAGTATTAGTAGCAGTTATAGCAGTCGCAGTAGTTTTTATAGTAGTAGTACTAGTAATAGTAGTAGTAGTAACAACAATAGTAGTAGCAGCAGCAGCAGTAGTAGCAGCAATAGTAGTAGTAGTAGCAGCAGCTGTAGTAGCAGTAGTGGGAGTAGTAATAGTAGCAGAAGCAGTAGTGTCAATAGTAGCAGTAGTAGTGGTAGTAGTAGTTTCTGTAGTAGCAGTTGTGTTAGCAAAAGTAGTAGTCATCGTTGTCATAGTAGTAGTAGTAGTAGTATTACAAGTAATAGTTGTAGAAGAACTTGTAGCAACAGTAGCAGAGATAGTAGTTGTAGCAGTAGTGGTAGTAGTAGAAGGAATAATAGTTGCAGTATTAGTAGCAACAGTAGTAGTCATAGTTGTGGTAGTAGTAGTAGCAGTGGCAGCTATAGTAGCTATAGTTGTAGTGGTATCAGCCATAGCTATAGTAGCAATAGTAGTAGTAACAGTAGTAGCAGTAATAGTGGAAGCATCAACAGTAGTGGCAGTAGTAGTAGTAGTACTAGTTATAGTAGTATGAGATGTAGTTGGAGTAACAGTAGTAGTTGTTGTAGTAGAAGTAGTAGTAGTAGTAGATACAGTAGTAGTTGTGGTAGTAGTAGTTGTTGTTGTTGTTGTTGTAGTTGTTATTGTACTAGCAGTAGTAGTTGTTGTATCAGAAATAGTAGTAGTAGCTCTAGAAGCAGTAGAAGTAGTAGTACTAGGAGTAGTATCAGTAGTAGCTATAGTTATTTTTGTAGAACTTGTAGTTGTAGTAGGAGTAGCAATAGTAGTAGTCGTGGTGACAGTAGTAGTAGTTGTTGTTGTAGAAGCAGTTGTTGCTATCACAATAGTAGTTGCAGAAGTAGTAGAAGTAGGGCAAGAAGTAGTAATAGTTGTAACAGCAGTAGTAGCAGTAGCAATGATAGTAGTGGTAGAAGGGGTAGTAGTATTAGTCGTAGTAGTAGCATTAATAGTAATAGAAGTAGTAGTTGCAGTTGCAATAGTAGTAGCAGGAGTAGTATCTGGAGTAATTATTGTAGTAGTTGCAACGGTAGTAGTAGTAGTAGTAGTAGTGCAAGCAGTAGTAGCAGTTGTATTAGCCGTAGTAGCAGCAATAGTAGTAGTAGTAGCAGTTATAGCAGTAGAAGTAGTAGTAGGAGTAGCTGTAGCAGTAGTATCCATTGTAGCAGTAGTAGTTATTATCGTACTACTAGTGGTAGTTGTAGAAGTAGTAGTAGTATTAGTACCAATGGTAGTAGTAGTAGTAGCAGCATTATTATTAGTAGTAGCAGTAGTAGCAGCAATAGTAGGAGTAGTACAACTAGTAATAGTAGTTGCAGTAGTAGTAGAGTAGCCGTAGTAGTAGCTGCAGCTGTACTTGAAATAGTCATAGCAATTCCAATAGCACTAGCAGTAGTAGCAGTAGCAGCAGTAGCAGTACTAGTAGTAGTAGGAGTAGCAGTAGCCGCAGTAGTTGTTGTAGTAATACTTGTATTAGTAGTAGTAGTAACAACAATAGTAGTAGCAGTAGTAGTAGCACGAGTAATGGTAGTAGCAATAGTAGTACCAATAGTAGTAGTAGTAGCAATAGTCGGTAGTAATAGTAGTAGTAGTAGTAATAGTAGTAGCAGCAGTTGTATTAGTAGAAGTAGGAGTAGTTATAGTAGGAGTAGTTGTTGTAGTAATAGCAGTAGTATTAGTTTTAGTAGTAGTCATCGTAGAAGTTGTAGCAATAGAAGCAGAATTAGTAGTAGGAATAAGTATAGTAGTTGCAGTAGTAGTAATAGTTGTAGCCGTAGTCATAGCAATAGTAGTCGTAGTAGTGGTATTAATAGCAGTAGTAGTCATAGTAATAATAGTAGTAGTAGTAGTCATAGCTGTAGCAGCAGTAGTGGTTGTAACAGTAGTAGTAGTAATAGTAGAAGCAAGAGTAGTAGTAGCTATAGTAGCAGTAGTAGTAGTAATAGTAATAACAGTAGTAGTAGCAGTAGCAGTAGTGGTATGAGAAGCAGGAGTAGTAGTAGTGGTAGTGGTCGTAGTAGGCGTAGTTGCAGTTGTAGTAATAGCAGTAGCAATACAAATAGTAATAGTAGCAGCAATAGTAGTAGTAGGAGGAGGAGGAATGGTAGTTGTAGTAGTAGTAGTGGTGGTGGTAGTTGTAGCAGTAGTAGTAGTAGTAATAGCAGCAGTAGTAGAAGCAGCTGTAGTAGCACTAGTAACAGCAGTATTAGTAGCAAAAATTGCAGTAGTAGTAGAAGTAGTAGTAGTAGTAATAGGAGTAGTAGTTGTTGTTGTACGTGCAGCTGTTGTTGTAGTAGTAGAAGTAGTAGTTGTTGTTGTTGTTGTAGTATTAGTAGAAAGAGTATTAGGAGTAGTACTAGTAGTAGTAGTAGTAGTAGTAATAGCCAGAGTAGTAGTCATAGTAGTAGTTGTTGTTGTTGTAGTGTCAGTAGTAGTTGTGGTAGTTGTGGTTGTAGTAGCTGTTGTGCTAGTAGTAGTAGTTGTAGCAAGCGTAGTAGCACTGGTAGTAGTAGCAGCACTAGTAGTAGCAATAGTAGTTGTAGAAGTAGTACTACTAGTCACAGTACTAGTACAAGTATTAGCAATAGTGGTAGTAGTTATAGTAGTAATAGTATTAGTAGCAGTTGTAGTGGTAGTAGTATTAGAAGAAGTGGTAGTTGCAGTAGTAGCAATAGTAGTAGTAGTAGTTGTAGTAATTTTACTTGTAGGAGGAGGAGTAGTAGTAGTAGGGCAGCAACAGAAATTGGAGTAGCAACAGTAGTAGTAATCGTCGTAGTAGTAGTAGTGTCAATTGTAAAAGTAGTAGTAATAGTAGTTGTAGTAGTAGTAGCTATAGTTGTAGTAACAGTTGTAGTAGGTGTAGTAGTAGTAGTAACAGTAGTAGTAGTTTTAGTTGTAGTAGTAGTAGTGGTGGTGGTGGTGGTGGCAGTAGTAGTAGTAGCCGTAGCAGAAGTAGTAGTAGTAGTAGTAGCAGTATTAATATTAGTAGAAGAAGTTGTAGCTGAAGTTGTAACTGTAGTAGTAGTAGTGCTAGTAGCAGCAATCGCAGTAGTAGTTGTAGTAGTTACAGTATTAGGAGTAGTAGCACTAGTAGTTGTAGCAGTCATAGCAGCAATTTTAGTAGTTGTAGTGGTAGTAGTAGTTCAAGTAGTAGTAGTAGTAGCAGTTGTAGCAGAATTAGTTTTTGTAGTAGTTGTAGTAGTTGCTGTTGAATCAGCATAAGTAGTACCAGCAGTAGCAGTTGCAGTTTTAGCAGTTGTAGAAGTAGTAGAAGTAGTAGCAGTGAAATTAACAGAAGTAGTAGGGGTATTAGTAGTAGTAGTAGTGGTAGCAGAACTAGAAGTAGCGGTAGCAGCAGTAGTAGCAGTAGAAGCAGCTGCAGTTGTAGTAGTTGTAGGAGAAGTAGAGCAGTAGCAGTACTAGTTGAGCAGTGGCTACTACAGTAGTTGAAGAGTAGAAGTAGAAGTATAAGTAGTAGTAGTTGTTCGAGTAGCAGTGGGATTAAGTAGTAGCACTAGTTGCAAAAGTAACAATTGTAATAGCAGTAGCAGTACTATCAGTAGCAATAGTTGCAGTAGAAGTAGTAATAATAGCATTAGTAGTAGTAGCAGTACTAGCTGTAGTAATAGCAGCAGAAGTAGTTGTAGTTGCCGCAATTGTAGCAATAGTAGTAGTAGAAGTAGTGTCCTAGCAGCAATAGTAATACTAATAGTAGCCATAGTAGCAATAGTAGTACTGGTAGCACTAGTCATTGTAGAAGTAATAGTCATAGTAGAAGTAGTAGTAGTAGTAGTTGTAGTTGTAGTAGGAGGAGGAGTGGTAGTAGTAGTACCTGTAGTTGCACTAGGAGAAGTAGCAGTAGCAGTAGCAGTAGCAGTAGTAGTAGTCCTAGTAGTAGTAGTAGTAGCAGTACCGGTAGTTACAGCAGTAGAAGTAGTTCTAGCAGTAGCATTTTAGTAGTAGCAGTTGTAGTAGTAGTAGTGGTAGTAGTAGTAGTATTAATTGTAGTAGTATTAGTTGTAGTAGTAGTATTAGTAGTAGAAGTAGGAGGAGTAGTAGTATTTCTAGCGGTAATAATAGTAGTAGCAGTAGGAGGAGTAGTAGTACAAGTAGCAGTAGTAGCAGTAGCAACAACAGTAGTAGTAGTGGTGGTAGTGATAGTAGTTGTAGCAGTAGTAGTAGTAGTAGTGGTAGTAGCAACAATACTAGTGGTAGTAGTAACAATTGTAGCAGCAAAAGTAGCAGCAATAATCGTAGCAGCAGCAGTAGCAGTAGTACTAATAGTAATAGCAGTACAAGTAGCAGTAGTAACAGTAGTATTAGTAGTAGTAGGAGAAGTAGTAGCAGTAGTATTGGTAGCAGTTGTAGAAGTGTTGTGTAGTAGTAATAGTAGTAGTGGTGGTAGTAGCAGTAGTTGTAGCTGTAGTAGTACTAGTAGCAGTTGTTATCGCTGTAGTAGAACTAGTAGCAGTAGTTGTTGTATCAGTAGTAGTAGTAGCAGTAGTAGTAGTTATAGCAGTAATGGTAGTAGCATTAATAGCAGAAGTAGCAGTCGTGCTAGTGGTAGCCGTAGTAAAAGTAGTTGCCGCAATAGTTGAAGAAGTAGTAGTAGTAGTCGTAGCAGTAGTAGCAGTAGTAGTAGCAGTAGTAGTAGCGGTAATAGTTGTAGCAGAAGACGTAGTAGTTGTTGAAGTAGTTGAAGTAGTATTAATAGTCATAGTAGCAATACTAGCAGTAGCAGTGGTAGTAGTAGCAACAGTAGCATTAGTGGGAGTAGCAGTTGTAGTAGTAGTAGAGGTGGTAGCAGTAGTAATAGTAGTAGCATAAGTAGTAGTCATAGCAGAAGCAGTAGAAGTTCTAGTAGTAATATTCATTATAGCAGTGGTAGTAGTAGTAGTAGTAGCATTAGTAGTAGTTGTGGCACTAGTAGTAGTTGCAATAGTAGTAGTAGTCGTTGTGGCAGTAGAAGTAGCCATAGGAGTCATGGTAGTTGTAGTTGTAGTTGTAGTTGTTGTTGTTATAGCAACAGTAGCTATAGTAGAAGTAGTTATTTTAGTGGCAGTCAAATTAGTGGTAGCAGTAGTGGCAGTAGTGGAAGTTGTACTCGTTGTTGTCGCTGTTGCAACAGTTGCAATAGTAGCAGTAGGAGTAGAAGTTATAGTAGTAGCAGTAGTAGTTGTAGTGGCAGTCGAAGAAGTGGAAATAATAGTGGCAGTCGAAGAAATGGTAGCAATAGTTGTAATAGAACTAGAAATACTAGTAGTACTAGTATCAGTCGTAGCAATAGTAGTAGCAGTAGTAGAAGAAATAATAGAACTAGAAGTAGTAGTTGTTGTTGTAGTAATAGTAGTAGTGGTATACTAGTAGTAGCAATAGTAGTAGTAGCAGTAGAAGTAGCAGTAGCGATAGTAGTATTCGTAGTTGCTGTAGTAGTCATAGTAGTAGTAGTAGTAGTAGTAGTAGTAGTAGTAGAAACAGTCGTAGCAACAATTATAGTAGCAGTTGCAGTTGCAGCAGCAGCTGCGGTAGTAGTAGTGGTAGTAGTAATCGTAGTAATAGTAGTAGTAAAAGTAGTAGTAGTAGCAATGGTAGTAATAGTAGTAGTAGTAGCAGTAGTAGTAATAGTAGCAATAGTAGTAGTGGTAGCAGTAGCAGTCGTAGCAGTCATAGCAGAAGGAGTAGTAATAGTAGTAGTAGTAGCAGTATTTGTAGTAGTAGTATTAGTAGTAGTTGCAGTAGTACTAGTATTTGTGGTAGTAGTATTAGTATTAGTAGCAGTGGTAGTACTAGTGGTATTAGTAGTAGTAGTAGTAAGTTTAGTCGTTGTAGTAGCAGCAGTAGCAGTAGTAGTAGTAGCAATAGTTGTAGTGGTAGTTGTAGTAGAATTAGTAGTAATAGTAGTAGTCATCATAGCAACACTAGCATAGTAGTAGCAATTGTTGCAGTGGTAGTACTATTAGTAGTAGTAGTTGCAGTAGTACTAGGATTTGAAGAAGTTGTTGTAGTAGTAGTAGTAGCAGCAGCAGCAATAGTAATAGTAGTATTTGTAATAGTTGTAGTAGTCATAGTAGTAGCAGTAGTAGTAGTTGAAGCAGAAGTAGGAGCACAAGTTGAAGTAGAAGTAGAAGTAGCAGCAACAATAGTTGGAGTAGTAGTTGAAGTAGAAGTAGTTGTAGTTGTAGTTATAGTAGAAGTGGCAGTAGTAGCAGGAGTAGCAGTAGTTGAAGTAGAAGTGGCAGTAGTAGCAGAAGTAGTAGCAGTTGTAGCAGTCGCAGTAGTAGTAGCAGTAGTAGTAGAAGTAGTAGCAGAAGTGGCAATAGTAGTAGCAGTAGTAGTCATGCCATCCGTTGTAGTAGTAGTACTAGTAGCAGAAGTCGTAGTAGTAGCAGTAGTTGTAATAGCCCCAGTAGTTCACATAAAAGTAGTAGGAGTAGTAATAATTATAGGAGCAGTAGTAGTAGTAGAAGGAGTGACAACAGCAATAGTTGTAGTAGAGCTAGAAGTAGTAGTAATAGTAGTAGTAGTGGTAGTAGAAGTAGTAGTAGCAGCAATAGTCACAGTAGTAGTAGTAATAGTAGGAGCAGTAGTAGTAATAGGAGTAACAATAGCGGTAGTAGGAGTAGAAGTAGTAGTAGTAGCAGTAGCAGTAGTAGTTAGAGTATAAGTAGTAGCAAGAGAGGTTATAGTAGTAGTAGTAGGAGGAGTAGTAGTAGTTGCTGTAGGAGGAGCCACAGCAGTAGTGGTAGCAGTGGTAGAAGTAGTAGGAGCAGGAGTAGTAGTTGTAGTAGTAGCAGTAGCAGTGGGAGTACCAGTAGCAGTAGTAGTTGTTGCTCACGCGATATTAGCAGATGTAGTAGTAGTAGTAATCATAGTAGTAGGAGTAGCCGTTGTAGCAGTAGTAGTAGGAGTAGTTCTTTTTGTTGTAGGAGCAATAGTGGTAGTAGTAGGAGTAACAGTTGCAGTAGCGATAGCTGAAGTAGTAGTAGTCATAGTAGTAGCGAGAGTATCATTACTAAAAATAATAGTAGTTGGAGTAGTAGTAGTTGCCGTAGTGGTGGTAGTAATAGTAGCAGTAGAAGTAGTACTAGAAGCAGTAGCAATAGTAGTAGCAGCAGTAGAAATTATAGTAGTAGCAGTTGCATTAGTAGCAGGAGCAGTAGTAGTGGTATTAGTTGCTGTAGCATTTGCAGAAGGAGCAATAGAAGTAGTTATAGTAGTAGTAGAAGAAGTAGTATTTGTAGTGGCAGTAGAAGTAGTAGTTGTTGTAGTAGTAGCAATAGCAGCCGCAGTGGTAATAATAGTAGTAGTAGTAGTATTAGTAGTAAAAGCAGTAGCAGCAGAAATAGTAGTAGTGGTAGCAGTAGTCATAGCAGTAGTAGCAGCAGTAGCAGTAGTACTTGCAGTAGTAGTAGTTGTTGTAGTAGCAGGAGAAGCAGTAGTATTAGCAGTAGAGATGATAGCAGTAGTAGTTGTAGTAGCAACAGTAGTAGCAGTAGTACCAGTAGTAGAAGTAGTAGCAGCAGTAGTAGCAGTAGTACCAGTAGTAGAGATGATAGCAATTATAGCA
Organism: Trichopus zeylanicus subsp. travancoricus; assembly: GCA_005019695.1. Classification (NCBI taxonomy): domain Eukaryota; kingdom Viridiplantae; phylum Streptophyta; class Magnoliopsida; order Dioscoreales; family Dioscoreaceae; genus Trichopus; species Trichopus zeylanicus. Next base: position 54,466 of record RXID01021526.1, read on the forward strand.
GTAGTAGCAGTAGTGGTAGTTTCAGCAGTTGGGGTGCTAGTAGTTGTAGTTGTAGCAGCCGTAGTAGTAGTAATAGTAGCAATAGTAGCGATAGCAATAGTAGTAGCAGTCGTTGCAGTAGTTGAAGTAGTCATTGCAGTAGTATTAGCAGTAGTAGCAGAAGTTGTACTAGTAATCGTAGAAGTAGAAGTAGTTGTTGTATTAGTTGTCATAGCAGTAGTCGTAGTAGTGGTAGTAGTAGTAGATGCAATAGTAGTAGCAGCAGTAGCAACAGTAGTAGCAGTAGCAGTAGTAGTAGTACTAGTAATAGAAGTAGCAGCAGGTGTTGTTGTAGTAGGAGAAGTAGTAGCAGTAGTAGTAGGAGAAGTAGTAGTAGTTGTCGTACTAGTTGTAATAGTAGGAGAAGAAGTCATAGTAGTAGCAGTAGCCACAGCTGTATTAGTTTTGATAATAGTAGTTGTTGTTGTTGTAGTAGAAGTAGGAGTTGTTGTTAAAGTAGTTGTAGAAGTTGCAGTAGTAGCAGTAGTTGTTATAGTAGTTGTAGTTGTCATAGTACTAGTAGCGTTAGTAGTAGTACCAGTAGTAGTAGTTGTTGTAGTCGCAGTAGTAGTTGTAGCAGCAGCAGCAGCAGTAGTAGTAGTAGGAGTAGCAGTGGTGGTAGTAGCAGCCGTAGTAATAGTAGCACTAGTAATAATACAAGTAGTAGTAGTAGTGGAGTAGTAGTAGCAGGAGTAGCAGTAATAGTAGTAGAAGTAGCCGTAGTAGTTGTAGTAGAAGTAGTAGTAGTAGTACTAACAGCTGTCACAGTAACAGCAACAATAGTAGTATTACTAGTAGAAGTAGTAGCAGCAGTAGTTGTAGTAGTATTAGAAGTAGTAGTAGTATTTATAGTAGTAGTAATAGTAGGAGAAGAAGTCATAGTAGCAACAGTTACAGTAGCAATATTAATTTTGATAGTAGGAGTAGTTGTTGTTGTTGTAGAAGTAGCAGTAGTCGATCCAATAGTTGTAGAAGTACCAGTTGTAGCAGTAGTTGTTACAGTAGTCATAGTGGTCGTACTAATAGTGGCATTAGTAGTAGTACTAGTAGTAGCAGTAGTAGTAGTCGTAGTAGTAATAGTAGTAGTAGGAGTAGTAGTAGTAGTAGTAGTATTAATAGTAGGAGTAGCGGTAGCAGTAGTAGTAATAGTAGCAGCAATAGCAATAGTAGAAATAGTAGTAGGAGTAGTAGTGTTAGTAGGAGGAGCAGTAGTGGTAGTAGTAGTAGTAGTAGTAGTAGCAGTAGTACTAATAGTAGTTGAAGTAGTTGTAGCAATAGTAGTAGTAATATATGAGTAATAGTAGTAGTTGTAGCAATAGTATAAAAGGTGTGGTAATATGAGTAATAGTAATAGTAGTAGTAGTATTAGTAGCAACAGTAGTAGTAGTTATAGTAGCAGTAGAAAAAATAGTAGTAATAATAGTAATAGTAGTAGCAGTAGTAGTTGTTGTAATGGTTAAAGTAGAAGTAGCAGCAGAAGTTGAAGTAGAAGAAGCAGTAGCAGCAGCAGTAGTTGGAGTAGTGGTAGAGTAGTTGAAGTAGAAGTACTAGTAATAGTAGTATAAGTGGCAGTAGTAGCAGAAGTAGCAATAGTTGTAGTAGACATAGTAGTAGCAGTTGCAGTAGTAGAAGTAGTAGCAGAAGTGGTAGTAATAGCAGCAGTAGCAATCGTGCCATCCGTAGTAGTAGTAGATGTAGGAGCAAAAGTCGTAGTAGTAGCAGTAATAGTAATAGCATCAATAGTT
>RXID01021528.1:0-10678 GCA_005019695.1 Trichopus zeylanicus subsp. travancoricus
ACTACTACTTCTACTACTACTACTGCTACTTCTACTAATACGACTACAACCCCTCCTACTCCAACTACTACTACTAATACTACCATTACTCAACCTACAACTAATACAACTATAACTCCTACACCTACTACTATTCCTACTACTACTTTTGCTAATACTATTACTACTACAATAACTACTACTACTACTATTGCTACAACTACTACTATAGCTACTCCTACTACTGCTCCTACTACTGTTCCTTTTCCCACTCCTACTCCTGCTACTAATACAATTACTTCTACTTCTACTACTAGTAGTAGTACTACTAGCAGTATTACTACTACTGCAACTACGACTACTATAACCACTACTACTACTACTGCTACTATGATCACGACTACTACAACTACTAATACTACTATTGCTACTACTCATACTACTACTACTACAACTATGACTACTACTACTACTACCATAACTACTACTACTGCTACTACTACTACTACTTCCACTACTACACTACTACTACAACAACTATGACATCTGCAAGCAATACTACTATGAGTACTACGACAACAACAACAACAACAACATCTACTACTACTACTACTACTTCTAACACTACTACAACTATTACTACGACTACTACTATTGCTACTACTACTGCTACTACTTCTATTACTACCACTACTGCTACCGTAACAACAACAACTACTACTACTTCTACTCCTACTACTACTACTACTATTACTTCTCCTACTACTTCTCCTACTACAATAACTACTATAGCTACTACTACCCCTATCGCTAATGCTATTGCTACAACTACTTCTGCTTCTTTTGCTATTGCTACTCCTTCTACTAATGCTGCTATTGCTACAATAATAACTACTACTACTACTACTACTCCTAATGCTGTTGCTAATACAACACTATTGCTTCTCCGACTACCACTACTGCTAGTACTACTACTACTATAGCTACTACGACCGCTACTACTGCTATAACTACTACTAATGCTACTGCTGCTACAACAACTGCAGTTACTACTACTACTACTATTGCTATTACGGTGACTACTACTACTACTGCTGCTATTACTACAAAGGCTGCTACAGCTACTACTGTTACTACTATCACTACTTCTACTATGACTACTACTATGACTACACTACAGCTACTGCTATTACTATGGCTACTTCTACTTCTACTACTACAACTACTACTACAACTACCACTACCTCAACTACCACTACTACTACTACAACTACTACTACTAGTACTACTGCTCCAGCAACTATGACTATTACTATAACTAATACAACTACGACTACCACTACTACTACTACAACAACTACTCGTACTAATACTACTACTATTGCCACTACTGCTACTATTTCTACTACTACTACTAATACTGCTACTACTTCAACTACTACTCCTACGCGTACTACTACTACAACTGCTACTGCTACTACCACTATTTCTACGGCTAATACTACTTCTACTACTCCTACTCCTCCTACTACTAATACTATTAACACTATTACTACTTCTACTAGCACTACTGCTATGACCACTACTACTACTACTACAACAACAACAATAATAATTACTACTACTTCTACTAACACTACTAGTACAAAAACTTCTACTTTTACTACTATAGCTACTGCTACTACTAATGCAACAATAATAGCAACAACAACAACTACTACTACTACAACAACAAATAACAATGCTACTGCAACAACTTCTACTGTTACTGCGATAGCTACTTGTACTACTATTGCTACTACTGCTATTGCTACTACTGCTTCTACGTCTATTACTACTACTAGAGCAAGTGCTACTACTACTACTACTATAACAACAACAACTACTACTACGATTACAACTACCACAACTGCTACTGCAACTAACACAATGGCTACAACTATAACTACCACTACTACCACTACCATTCCACCTCCTACTACTCCTACTACTACTATGACTATTGCTACTACTACTGCTACTATTACTTTGCCAACTACTACTACTATTGCTACCACAACTACATCTACTACTACTACTACTATTGCAACTACTTCTACTACTACTCCTACAACCGCTACTACTGCTACTGCTACAACAACAACAACAACAACAACAACTACTACTACTGCTGCTACTCTAATGCTCGAGTATAACCTAAATGGCTATTTTCCACTACTACCACTGCTTCTGTTGTTGTTGCTGCTACTACTTCTTTTACTACTACTGCTGCAACTACTGATACTACTACTACTAGTACTACTTCTATTGCTACTACTGTTACTACTAGTGCTGCTACTCCTACTACTACTACTACTACTACTACAACTACAACTACAACTATTATTACTACTACTAAGACTACTACTACTACTACTTCTTCTACTATTGCTAGTACTAGTACTACTAATTCTACTACTACTACTACTACTACTACTACTACTACAACTACTATCACAATAATAATAATAATAATAACAACTACTACTATAACTTCTCCTACTACTTCTTCTACTACTACTACTACAATAGCAACTAGTACCGCTATCCCTATTGCTACTGCTACAACTACTTTTGCTACTGTTGCTACTGCTCCTACTTCTACTAATACTACTACTGCTATAATAATAACTACTACCACTGCAGCTACTATTGCTACTACTACTACCCCTATCGCTACTACTAGTACTTCTACTTCTACTACTGCTGCTGCTACTACTACTCCAACATCTACTACTACTACTACTACCACTACTATTACTATTTCTGCTACTAGTACTATACTACTGCAATGACTACGATGACTACTACTACTACCACTACTAATAGTATTGCTAGTGGTAGAAGTAGTAGTGGTAGTAATGGTAATAGTAGTAGAAGTAGTCATAGTAGTGGTAGGCGAAGTTATTATGGTAGTGGTAGTAGGAGTAGTGGTAGTTGTAGTAGTAGGAGTAGTAGAAGTAACTGTAGTAGTTGCAGTAGCAGTAGTAGTCATAGTAGTAGTAGAAGAAGAAGCAGTAATAGTAGCAATAGAAGTACCAGTAGTAATAGCTGTAGTAGTTACAGTAGCAGTAGTAGTAGGAGCAATAGTAGTAGCAATAGTAGCAACAACAATAGTAGTAGTTGTAGTAACATAAGTAGTAGCAGTAGCAGTAGAAGCAGTAGCAGTTGTTGTTGTAGTAGCAATAGTAGTAGTTGTTGTCATAGCAATAGCAAAAGTAGCAACAGTAGTAGTAGTGGTAGTAGTAGCAGTAGCAGCAGTAGTAGCAAAAGAAGTAGCAGCAGTATTATTAGTAGCAATGGTAGTAGTAGTAGTAGAAGTAGAAGTTATTGTGATAGTAATAGTAGTAGCAGTCGTATTAGTAGTTGTAGTAGTAGTAGCAACAATAGTAGTAGGAGGAGGAGAAGTCATAGTAGTAGTAGTAGTATTAGCAATAGTAGCAACAGCAGTAGTAGTTGTAGTAGTAGCTATTGCTACAATAGTAGTAGTTGTTGTAGAAATAATAGTAGTAGTAGAAGCAGTAGCAGTAGTAGTAGTAGTAGTTATTGTAGTAACAGTACTATTAGTACTAAGATTAGTAGTAGGAGCAGTAGTGTTTGTAGCAATAGTAGCTACAGCAGTAGGTGTAGTAGCAGTAGTAGTAGTAATAGAAGTAGTTATTGTTGTTGTAGTAGTAGTTATAGTAATATCGGTAATAGTAGTAGTTGTCATTGTCGTAGTAGTTCGAGTAGTAGTAGTAGGGGTACTAGTAGAAATAGTAGCAGTAGTAGTAGGGGTAGTAGTAGAAATAGTAGGAGTAGTAGTAGGAGTAGTAGTAGAAGTAGTAGTAGTGGGAGTGGTAGTAGTAGTAGTAGTAGCAGCTGCAGTAGTAGTAGTGGTGGTAGTAGTAGTAGTAGTAGTAGTAGTAGTAGTAGGGGTGGTAGTTGTAATACTAGTAGTAGTAGTAGTTGTTGTTGTTGTTGTTGTTGTTGTAGCCATAGTAGTAGTAGTAGTAGCAGTTGTAGTAATAATAATAGCAGTAATAGTAATAATAGTAATAGTAGTATTTATAGTAGGTGTATTAGGAGTAGTAGTAGTAATAGTAGTGGAAGTAGTAGTAGTAGTAGTAGTAGTAGTAGCAGTATCTGTAGTAGTAGCAGCAGCAGCTGCAGTAGTAGGAGCAACAGTAGTAGTAGTTATGGTAGTAGTAGTAGAAGTTGTAGTAGTCACAATGGTAGTTGTAGTAGTAGTTGTACTTGTAGTAGTAGGAGTATTAGTACTCGAGGTTGTAGAAGTAGCCCTATGAGTACCAGGAGTAGTAGTTGTAGTGGTACTAATAGTTGAAGCAGTAGTAGCAGTAGGAGCCATAGTAGCAGTAGTAGTAGGAGCCATAGTAGCAGCAGTAGTAGTAGTGTTGTAGAAATAGTAGTATTAGTAGTCTTAGTAGCAGTCGTAGAAGCAGTAGTAGTTGAAGTAATAGTACAAGTAGCAGTTGTCATTGTTGCTAATATTGTTGTCGTAGTTAAAGTAGTAGAAGTAGTAGTAACTATAGTAATAGTTGTAGTCATAGTGGTAGAAGCTGTAGTAGTAGAAATTGTAGTTGTTGTAGTAGTAGTAGCAGTGGTTGTAGTAGTAGTTGTTCAAGCAGTAGAATCCATAGTAGAAGTAGGAGTGGTAGTTGTAGTTGTTGTAGTAGTAGTAATAAAAGTAGTAGTAGTAGTAGTAGTAGTCATAGTCGTAGTAGTGGAAGTAGTAGCAGTCATAGTTGCAGTAGTAGCAGCAGTAGTTGTAGTCATTGTAGCTGTAGCAATAGTAGTAACAATACTAGTAGCAGAAGTAGTAGTAGTAGGAAATGTAAGTAGTTATAGCAGTAGCAGTAGTAGTAGTAATAGTAGTAGCAGCATTAATAGTAGTAGTATTAGTAGTAGTAGTGGTAGTTGAATTAGTAGTAGTAGCAGAAGTAGTAGGACTAGTTGCAGTAGTATAGTAGTAGTTGTTGTTGTAGCAGTTGCAGTAGTATTAGTAGTAGCAGTAGTAGTTGTTGTAGTAGTTGTAGCAGTAGTAGCAACAGCAACAGTATGATTAGAAGTAGTAGTAGTTAGACGAGTAGTAATAGTAGTAGTACTAGTTGTGGTAGTAGTAGAGGTAGTAATTGACACATTAGTAGTAGTGGTAGTAGTAGCAGGAGTAGTATTAGTAGTAGTAACAAAAATAGTAGTTGCAGTAGCAGTAGGAGGAGTAGTAGTAGCAGTAGTTGTAATAGTAGTTGTAGTAGTGGTATAAGCAATGTTAGTAGCAGAATTTGTTATTGTTTGAGAAGTTGAAGTAGTAGTAGCAGAAGTAGTAGCTATAGAAGCAATAGTCGCATTAGTAGAAGTAGTAGTAGTGGTAGTAGTAGTAGCAATAGTAGTACTTGTACTAGTAGGAGTAGTAGTAGCAGGAGTGTTAGTAGTAGGAGAGTTGGTAGTATTTGTTATTATTCGATATGTAGTAGTAGTAGTATTTGTAGAAGCAGTAGCTGTATAGGTGCAGTAGTTGCAGTAGTAGTAGTAGTAGTAGTAGTAATAGCAAAAGTAGTAGCAGAGTTAGTAGTTGTAGTAGCAGCAGCAACAGCAGTAGTAGTAGCAGAAGTGGTAGTAGGAGTTGTCATATTATTAGTAACAGTAGTAGTATTAGTAGTAATAGTAGTGGTAGAAGTAGTAGTCGTAGCAGTAGCAGTAGTAACATTAGTAGTAGTTGTTGTAGAAGTAGTAGTCGTAATAGTCGTAGTAGTAGTAGTAATAGTAGTTGTAGTAGTAGTAGTAGTAGTAGTAGTAGTAGTAGTAGTAGTAGTAGCTGCAGCAGAAGTAGTAGTAGTAATAACAGCAATAGTAGTAGTAGCTGCAGCAGAAGTAGTAGTAGTAATCATAGCAGTAGAAGTAGTAGTAGCAGTAGTTGTAGTGGTAGAAGAAGAAGTAGTAGTAGTAGTAGGAGCAGCAGCAACAACAACAAACAACAACAATAGAAGCAGCAGTAGCCGCATTGGAAGGAGTAGCAGCAGTTCTTGTATTAGTAGTAGTAGCAGCAACATTAGAGGTAGAAGTAGCAAAAGTTGTAGCTATAGTTGAAGTGGTAGTAGCAGTAGTTGTAGTTGCAGTATTAGTAGCAGTAGTAGCAGCAGCAGCAGCAGTTGTAGCAGTTGCAATTGTAGTAGTAGTAGTAGCAGTCGCAGCAGTGGTAGCAACAGTGGTAGTAGTAGTAGTGGTAGTAGTAGTAGATATAGCAGTAGTGGCAGTAGTAGTAGCAGTAGTTGCAGCACTAGCAATAGTAGGATTAGTAGTAGTATTAGTAGTAGTAGTAGTAGTAGCTGTAGTAGTAGTAGTAGTAGTAGAAGTAGCTGTAGTAGTTGTAGTAGTTGTTGTAGCAGTAGCAGAAGCAGTAGCCATAGTAGTAGCTGTAGTGGTAGTAGTAGTAGTAGTAGTAAGAGCTATAGTGGCAATAGTTATATTAGTAGTTATAGCAGTAGCAATAGTAGCAGTAGTAGTTGTTGTAGAAGTGGTAGCCGTAGGGGTAGTAGTAGCACTAGTAGAAGCAATAGTTGTAGCTGTAGCAGGAGTAGCAGTAGTATTAGTTCTAGTTGTGGTAGTAGTAGAAGTAGTAGCATTAGTAGTAGTAGTAGTAATAGCAGTAGTAGTAGTAGTACTAGTAGTAGTAGTAGTAGTAGTAGCCTCAGTAGTAGTGGTAGTAGTAGTTGTACTAGTTGCAATAGTAGTAGTAGTATTACTAGTAGTAGTAGTAGTAGTAGCCTCAGTAGTAGTAGTAGTAGCAGTAGTAATAACAATAATACGGGTAGTTGTACAAGCAGTAGTAGTAGCAGTCAAAGTAGTGGTAGAAGAAGTAGCAACTGCAGTAGCAGTAGCCGTAGTAGTAGTAGCAGTAGTAATATTAGCAGTCGTTGTAGCGATAATAGTAGTAGAAGTAGTTATAGCCGTAGTAGTAATAGTAGGAATAGTAGTAGCAGGAGTCATAGTAGTAGGAGAGGTTGTAGTACTTGGTATTGTTGCAAATATAGTAGTAGTTATTATTGTTGAAGTAGTTGTAGTTGTATTAGTGGTAGTAGTCATTGTTGTCGTGGTAATAGCAGTAGTTCCAGGGGTAGTTGCAGCAGAAGTAGCAAAAGTAATAGTAATAGTTGTTGTAGAAGTAGTAGTTGTATAGTAGCAGTCGTAGAATTAGTAGGAGTGTAGTACAAGTAGTAGTAGAAGTAGCAATAGTTGCAACAATAGTAGTAGTAGCAGTGGAAGTAATAGTAGTATTAGTAGTTACTGTTGTAGTAGTAGTAATAGTAGTAGATGTTGTAGTAGTAATAGTAGTAGTCGTAGCATTTGTAGTAGCAGTAGCAGCTGCGGCAGTAATAATAGTAGTAGTAGCAGCAGCAGCACTAATAGTTGCAAAAATAGTAGTAGTAGTAACAGTAGCAGTAGCAGTTGCAGTGGTGGTAGTACTTGTAGTCATAGTAGTAGTAGTCGTAGCAGTTGTAGTAGTAGTAGTAGTTGCAGCAGCTACAGCAGCAGCTGTATTAGTGTCGGTAGTAGTATTGCTAGTAGTAGTAGTAGAAGTAGTAGCAGTAGTAGTAGCAATAATAGTCGTAGTAGTAGTGGTAGTAGTAGTAGTAGTAGTAGTAGTTTTAGGGGCAACAACCGTAATAGTAGTAGTAGTAGCAGCAGAAGTAGTAGCTATTGTACTGGTGCAAGTTGTAGTAGATGCAATAGTTGTAGTAGCAGTAGTCGATGTAGTAGCAGTCGAAGCAATAGTAGTAATAGTAGTAGAAGAATCAGTGGTAGTCCTAGCAGTTTTAGTAGTAGTATTTGCAGTAGTAGTAGCAGCAACAATAACATTAGTGATGGTAGTAGTATAGCTAGTAGTTGTAGTAGTAGTAGCAGTGCTAGTAGTAGCAATGTTAGTAGCAGCAACAGCAGTTGTAGCACTTGTCGGAGTAGTAGTAGTTGTAGCTATAGAAACACTAGCAGTATTAGAAATAGCAGCAGCAGAATTAGCAGTAGTAGTAGTAGTTATAGTAGTTGAAGTAATAGTAGTAGTAATGGTAGTCATACCAGCAGTAGTAGATGCAGTTGTAGTAGTAGTAGTAGTCATAGTGGCAATCGTAGCAGTAGTAGTAGTAGTAGTAGTCTTGCTAGTGGTAGTAGCAGTAGTAATAATAGTAATACTAGTGGAAGTAGTAGTAGCAGTAGTAGTAGTAGTAGTAGTAGGAGAAGTTGCAGTAGTAGTGGCAGTAGTAGTAGTAGTAGTAGTAGCTACAGTAATAGTAGTAGTAGTAGTAGTAGTAGTAGTAGTAGTAGCAGTAGTAGTAGCAGTAGTAGTAGCACTAATAGTAGAAGTAGTAGTACCAGTTGTAGTACTAGTATTAGCAGTAATAGCAATAGTACTAGCAGTAGTAGTAGTTGTTGTAGATGTAGTGGCAGTATCTGCAATTGTAGTAGCGACAACAACAATAGTAACTACAGTAACAGAACTAGTAGTAGTAGTAGTAGTAGTAGCAGCAGTAGCAGTAGCAAAAGTAGCAGTAGCAGCAATAGCAGGAGTACTAGCAGCAGTACTAGTAGTAGTAGCAGTAGTAACAATTGTAGCAATAGTAGTATTAGTGGAAGCAGCAATAGTATTAGTAGTAATAGTGGTAGTAGTAGCAGCAGCAGAAGTAGTAGAAGTAGTAGAAGTAGTAGTAGTAGTACTAGTAGTAGTAGTAGAAGTAGCAACGATCTAGCAGTAGTTGTAGTAGTAGCAGTGACAAATATAGCAGTCATTGTAGCAACAGTAGTAGTAGTATTATTAGTCATAGTAGTCGTATTAGTAGTAGTAGCAGTAGTAGTATTAGTAGTAGTAGTAGTAGTTGTTGTTGTTGTTGTTGTTGTAGGGGAAGTCATAGTAGTAGTAGTAGTACTAGCAATAGTAGCAATAGCAATAGTAGTTTTAGTCGCAACAATAATAGTAGCAGTAGCAGTAGTAGTAGCAATAACAGCAGTAGTAGTAGTTGTTGTTGTTCTAGAAATAGTAGTTTTAGTAGAAGCAATAGCAGTAGTAGTAGCAGTAGCAACGATATTGGAAGTCGTAGTATCGTAGAAGTAGTATTAGTAGTAGTAGTAGTAGCTGTAGAAGTAGTATTAGTAGTAGTAAGTGTAATAGTAGTAGTAGTTGTAGCAAAAGTAGTACTGGTAGTAATAGTAGTAGTAGAAGCAATAGCAGCTGCAGCAGTAGTATCGGTAGTAGTAGTAGTAGCAACAGTAGTTGTAGTGGTGCAGCTGTTGCAGTATTAGTAGTAGTTGCAGTAGAAATAGTAGTTATAGTAGTAGTAGCGGCAGTAGTAGTAGTAGTAGTTGTTGTTGTTGTTGTTGTTGTGGTAGTAGTAGTAGTCATTGTGGTAGTAGTGGTGAAGTAGTAGTTATATTAGTTGTAGTAGAAGTTGTTATTGTAGTAGGAGAATTAGGAGGAGTAGTAGTAATAGTAGTCATTGTAGTAGTAGTAGCAATAGCAGTTGTAGTAGTTGTAGTAGAAATAGTAGTAGTAGCGTTAGTAGCAGCAACTGTAGTAGTAGTTGTAGTACTAGTAGTTGTGATAGTAGTAGTAGTAGTAGCAGTTGTAGTAGCTGTAGTAGTAGTAGCAGTAGTATTAGTAGTTGTAGTTGTAGTAGTAGTTGTAGTTGTAGTAGTTGTTATAGTAGCAATTATAGTAGTCGTAGCAAGAGTCGTAGTTGTATTGGCAATAGTAGTATTAGAAGCAGTAGTAGAAGCAATTGTAGTAGCAGTAGTAGTAACAGTAGTAGTAATAGTAGTAGTATTAGTAGTAGTAGTAGTAGTAGTATTATTAGTAGTAGTTGGAGTAGCAATTGCAGTTGTTGTAGTATTAGTATTAGTTAAAGTACTAGTAGTAGTTGTTGTTGTTGTTGTAGTAGTAGTAGTACTAGTAGTAATTGTAGTAGCGGATGAAGAAGAAGAAAAAGCAGCAGCAGCAGCAGCAGTAGTAGTAGTAGTTATAGTAATAGTAGTAATAGTAGTAGTAGCAGTAGCTATAGTTGCTATAGTTGCAATACAAGTAGTAGGAGTAGTAGCAGTAGCAAAAGTAGTAGTAGCAGCAATAGCAGGTGTACTCGAAGTAGTACTGGTAGTAGTAGCAATAGCAGTAGTTGTAGCAATAGTAGTATTAGTCGAAGCAGAAATAGTATTAGTAGTAATAGTGGTGGTAGTAGCAGCAGCTGAAGTAGTAGTGGTAGTAGTAGAAGTAGTAGTACTAGTAGTAATAGTAATAATAGTAGTAGTAGTAGCAACGATGTAGCTATAGTTGTAGTAGTAGCAGCAACAAATATAGTAATGGTAGCAACAGTAGTAGTAGTATTATTACTCATAGCAGTAGTATTAGTAGTAGTAGTACTAATAGTATCAGTAGTAGTAGTCGTTGGGGAAGTCATAGTAGTAGTAGTAGATTAGCAATAGTAGCAATAACAGTAGTAGTTGTAGTCGCAGCAATAATAGTAGCAATAGCTGTAGTAGTAGCAGTAGCAGCAGCAGCAGCAGCAGTAGTACTTGTAGAAATAGTAGTAGTAGAAGCAGCAGCAGTCGTAGTAGTAGTAGTAGTAGTAGCACTAGGAATAACAGTAGTAGTCATAGTATAGTAGGAGTAGCAGTAGTA
>RXID01021531.1:700-35526 GCA_005019695.1 Trichopus zeylanicus subsp. travancoricus
TAGTGCTACTATAGCGACTGCTTCTACCAGTGCTACTGCTATTGCTGCTGCTGCTGCTACCACTACTACTACGACAGCTACTGCTACTGCTACTACAGCTAATGCTACTGCTCCCATGGCTACTACAACTACAACTACAACAACTACTACTGCTACCTCTACTACTACTACTTCTACAACTGCTACTATTGCTATTACCACTACAACTGCCACTACTATACTATTGTTGTTATAGCTGTTGCTGCAACTACTATGACAACTACTACAGTTTCTGCTACTACTGCTGCTACTACTACTATTAATACTACTACTACTACCACTACTACTACTACTGCAGTTGCTACAACTAATACTACTACTATTGCAAAAACTACCACTTCTCCTACTACTATTACTATAGCTACTACTACTTCTACTCCAACTAATACTACAGTTGCAGCTAATACTACTGCACCGTCTACTATTACCGCTACAACTAATACTAGTACTACTAGTACAATTACTATTACTTCTATTGCTATTACAACTATTGCAAATAGTGGTACCACTACTTCGACAGCTACAATAGCTACTACTGCTACTACAAGTCCTACTATTAATACAACAACAACTACTACAACTACTATGGTTACAACTACTACTGCCACTACTACTACTTCCTCCACTACTTCTACTACTACCACTACAGCTACTACTACTGCTGCTACAACAACTAATACTACTGCTGCTACTACCTCTACTGCTACCAATTGTACAACAACTACTACTACTATGACAGCTACTGCTACTACTGCTACCACTGCTTCGATTGCTACAACAGCTGCTACTGCTACTACAATTACTACTACAACTACTACTACATCCACTCCTACTTCTTCTACTGCTATTGCTACTACTATGACTACTACTACTACTACTACTACTACTACTACTATTACAACTACTGCTACTACTAGTGCTACAAATACAACAACATATACTAATGCTACTACTACTACTACTACCTCTCCTACAATAACAATAACTACTACAACTACAACCTCTCCAATAAGTACTTTGACTACTACCACTAGTAGTACTAATGCTACTACTACTACTACTAATATAATTGTTGCTTCCACTACTACTACTACTACTATGACTACGACAACCACTACTATTACTACTACTTCTCCGACTACTATTACTACTGTTACAACTACTCTAACTACAACTACTGCTACTCCAACCAATACTACTGTTGCTGCTACTACAACTGCTACTACTTCTACTACTATTACTATTACTTCTACGACTATTACTACTACTTCAAATACTGCTACCACAACTTCAAATGCTACTACTGCTACTATAGTTACTACTATTACTACTACTACTACTACTACTACTACTACTACTACTACTACTACTACTACTTCTTCAACTACGACTACTATTGATACTGCCACTACTACAACTTCGTCTACTACTTTCACTATTGCTACCCGACTGCTACTACTACTACTCTGACCGCAACTAATACTACTGCTGATGCTACCTCTAATTTTGCTGCTATCAGTATTACTTTTACTACTTCCACTACTGTAATACAACAACAACTACTACTTTTGGTACTATTACTTGTTCTACAGCTACTACTAGTACTAGTACTACTTCTACTTCTTCCACTACTATTACTACTACTACTACTTCTACTACTACTACAATTGCTACAACGGCTGCCATTGCTATTGCTATTACCACTACTTTGACTGCTACAACTATAGCTTCTACTACTGCAATTACTACTACCACTAGTAATACATCTACTACTATTGCTGCTACTACTGTTGCTATAACAAATACTACTACTGCTACAACTACTACACCTACTATTGCAGCTACTTCTACTATTACAACTACTGCTACTACTAGTGCTACTAATACAATAATAAATACTACTACTACTACTATAACAAAAATATCTACTATTACTACTACTTCTTCTACAACAACAACAACTACTACTACTAATTATATTACTACCATTTTTGTTGCTACTACTACTACTACTACGACTACAGATTCTACTACTATTGCCACTACTGCTACTTATACTACTTCTATTACTAACCCTACTACTATTGTTACTACTGCTACTGCTACTCCAACTAATTCTACTACTACTCCTAGTATTACTAAAACTACTTCTACTACCGCTGCTGGTAGTAGTATTTCTACTATTGCTACGATTGCCACTACTACTACTATTGCTACTTCTGCTAACACTATTTAGACTTCTACAACTGCTGCTACTGCTACTATAATTACCACTACTACCACTACTACACCTTCTACTATAGCTACTTTTGCTACTATTGCTTCAAGAGCTACTACTGCAACTACTACTACTACTATTATGACTACTATTGCTGCTGCTGCAACGACTACTACTACTGCTACTATTAGTACTACAACTACCACTACTACCACAACTACTACTACTTCTAATACTACTACTACTATTGCTAGTATTACTGCGACTAGTACAACTACTACTACTATTATAGTTATTGCTACTACTCCTGCTCCTACTTCAACTACTACTACTACTACTAGTTTTATTACTACTGCTACTACTACTACTACTACTAGTACTACTTGTACTGCTACTACTACAACCAAAACTACTACAATAACTACTACTTCTTCTTCTTCTACTACTCCTCCTAATACCACAATAGCTACTACACCTAGTACTACTACTACCACTGTTGCTGCAACTACTAATATTGCTACTACTACTACTACAACAACTACTACTACTATGATAAGTACTACTTCTGCTACTACTACTACTGTTGCTAATACTACTTCTGCTACCTCAGCTACTACCATGACTACTACTCCCACTGCTACTACGGCTACTGCTGCACTACTACTACTACTACTACAACTACTCCAGCTACTACTGCAATCGATGCAATAGCTGCAACTTATACTGCTACAACTACAACAACTGCTGCTACTACAGCCTCGATTGCTACTACGACTGCTCATACTACTACTACTACTAATACAACTACTAATATAGCTACTACTACTACTGCGACTATTGCTACAGCTATTGTGACTACTACTACTAGAACTACTATAACTGCTGCTGCTGCTGCTATTACTCCTACTACTACTACTATGGCTATTACAACTACTACTGCTACTACAACTTCAGCAACTACTACTACTACTTCTGCTATTACAATTACAACCACCACTACTACTACTTCTACAGCTACAACTACTACTACTTCTCCAACTACTATTACTACTGCTACGACAACTACTACTATGACTTCTGCTGCTTCAACTGATACTAGTGCTGCTACTACAACTACTACTGCTACTGTTGCTGCTACTACAATAACTAATACTACTTCTACTACTATTACTACTACAACTACTACTAGTACTACAACTCCTACTACTACTGCAACTGCTACTAAGGCTACTACTGCTACCACTGCTACTAGTAGTGCTGCTACTGCTAACACAATCACTACCACTACTACAACCACTTCTACTACTACTTCTACTACTGCTATTGTAACTACAACAAAAATTTCTACTACTACTACTACTACTTGAACTGCTATTACTGCTACTACTACTACTACGACTGCTACTGCTATTACTACTACTAATACTACTCCAACTACTGCTACTACTATAACTAATACTCCTACTCCTACTGTTACTAGTATTACTACAACTACTGCTCCTGCTAATACTACTACTCCTACAACTACTACTACTACAACCACTACTACTACTACTACTGATACTCCTACCACTACCCCTACCACTACTGCTACTACCAAAACTCCTACTACTACTGCTACTACTGCCCCTCCTATAATAACTACAACTACTTCTATTATTAATACAACTACTACCACAACTCCAACTACTACAAGTGTTACAACTGCTCCTACAACTACTACTAATGCGACTACCACAACAATAACTACTAGTACCATGGCTAGTACTATTGCTGTTACTACTACTGCTACTCCTACTCCTACTACTACTGCCGCGGCAAAATAGCTACTACTGCTACTGCAAGTACTACTACTTCTCCTACTACTACTCTTACTGCTACTACAATTGCTACTGCTAATACTGCAATAACTACTCCTACTTCCACTTCTACTATTACTATTACTGCTATTACAAGAATAACTACTACTACTCCTACTACTACTACTACTACTACTATGATAGCTACTAGTACTACTGCTACTAATACTACTAGTACAATAGCTACAACAACTACTACAACTATCACAACTTCTAAAAATACTACTACTACTATTTCTACTGCTGCTGCTACTATTGCTAATACTGCTATTATTGCTACTACTATTACAACTGCGATAATGGCTACCACTATTACTACCACTACTACTGCTACTGCTACTACTACTAGTACTACTACTACTGCTACTGTTGCTACTACTACTACTACCATTATAACTACTACTGCAACTAGTACTACTATTGTTGCTGCAACTATTACTGGTATTTCTCCTTTTATTATGATTACAACTACTAGAACAATAACTACTGCTAAAGATACTATTACTACTTCTAGTCCAACTACTACTACTGCTACTACTACAGCTGCTACTACTGCTACTGCAACTACTACTACCACTACTACTATGACGACTATTAGTATTGCTTCTGTTTTTTCTTCTCCTACTCCTACTATTACCACTACTACTCCAGCTTCTACTACTACCACTACTATTATTTTTCGAAATAATACTGCTACTACTACTTGTACTATTGCCGCATTTTATGTTAATACTATTACAACAACGATAACTACTACTACTGCTACTACTACACCAACTACTTCTACTTCTACTACTACAACTACTTCTGCTACAGTTACTGCTACCACCATTGCTACTCCTATTACTACTACTACTACTATAACTACTACTACTACACTACTAATGTTGTTATTACAGCTGCTACTTCCACTACTGCTATAATTGCTACAGCTATTGCAACTACTTTCGCTACAGTAACTACTACTATTGCCACTTCTACTGCTACTATACCTACTAAAGTAGTTATGACAGTTGCAGTAGTAGAAGTAGTAGCAGTGCCAGTAGTAATAGTTGCCGCAGTAGCATCAGAAGTAGTAGCAGTAGTAGCAGCAACAGTAGCAGTAGTAGTAGTAGCAGTAGTAGAAGTGGCAGTAGTAGTAGTTGTTGTTGTTGTAACAATAGTAGCAGTAGTAGCAGTTGTAGTAGTAGTAGCCATAGTAGCATTAGTAGTACCGATCGTAGTAGTAATAGTAGTAGCACTAGTAGTAGTAGCTGCAATAGTTGTTATTATAGTAGTAGTAGCAGTAGTAGTAGTAGTATTAGCAGTAGAAGTTGTAGTTGTAGTAGAAGTAGTAGCAAGACTCGTAGCCATAGTAGTAGTTGCAATAGTAGTCAAAGAAGTAGTAGTCGTTGAAGTAGCAGCTACACTTGTTGCCATAGTAGTAGTCGCAGTAACAGTCATAGCAGTAGTAGTGGCAATAATAATAGCAGCATTTGTAATAGTAGCAGTTAAAGTAGCAGCAACAGCAGCAACAGTAGTAGTTATATTGGAAGAAGTAGAAATAGTAGAAGTAGTGGGGGAAATAGCAGTAATAGTAGTAGTACCATTAGTAGTAGTAGTACTAGCAGTAGTAGTAGTAGTGGTAGTAGCAGTAGTAGTAGTGGTTGTAGTATTTGTAGCGGGAGTACTATTCGAATTAGTAGTAGCAGCAGTTGTAGTAGTAGTAGTGGGAATAGTAGGAGTAATAGAAGTAGTAGTTTTAGTAGTAGTAGTAGTAGTAGCAGAAGTAGCAGAAGTAGCAGTAGCACTAGCAGTAGTAGGAGAAGTACTAGTAGTAGGAGAAGTAGTACTAGTTGTTATTGTTGGGAAAGTTATAGTAGTAGTAGCAGTAGCAGTAGCAGCAGTAGTAGTAATAGTAGTTGCAGTATTAGAAATAGTACTGGTAGTAATAGTAGTAGTCATAGTAGTAATAGTAGTAGTAGTAGTAGTAGTAGTAGTAGTAGTAGTAGTAATAGTAGCAGTAGTAGTAGAAATAGTGGCAGTAGAAGTAGTAGTAGTAGTAATAGTTGTAATAGTATTAGTAGTAGTACTAATAGTAGTAGTAGTACTAGTAGTAGCAGTTGTAGTAATGGTAGTAGTAGTAGTAGCAGCAATAGCTATTGTAGCAGTAGTAGTAATAGTAGTAGGAATAGTAGTTGCAGTAGCAGTAGTAGCAGTGGTTGTAGTAATTATAGTAGCAATAGCAGCAGCAGCACTAGCAACAATAGAAGTAGTAATAATAGATGCAGTAGCAATAGTAGTAGCAACTGTAGTAGTAGTAGCAATAGTTTTAGCAATAGTAGTAGTAGCAATAGTTGCAGTAGTAGTGCTAGTAGTAATAGCAGTAGTGGTAGTGATTATCATTGTAGTAGTGGTAGTATTTGTAGTAGTAGTAGTAGTAGTACCAGTTGTAGTCGTAGTTGTACTAGTAGTCATAGTAGTAGTAGAACTAGTCAAAGTGGTTATAGTAGTAGTAGTGCTAGCAATAGCAACGCCAATAGTAACAGTTGTTGTAGTAGTAGTAGTAGCAGAAGTATTAGCATTAATAGTAGTAGTAGCTGTGGAAGTTGTAGTAGAGGTGGTAGTAGTTCCAAGTTAAGTAGTTGCAGCAACAGTGGTAGTAGAAGTAGTTCAAATAGTAGTGGTAGAAGTAGTAGTAGCAATAGCAGTAGTAGTTGGAGTAGCAGTGGTAGCAATAGTAGCAATAGTAGTAGTAGGAGTAGTAGTAGTAGTAGTGGAAGAAGAGGTAGTAGTTGTAGTAGTAGTATTTGTAGTGGTAGGAGTAGTAACAGTAGCAGTAGTAGTATTTGCAAGTGTAGTAGTAGAAGTAGTAATAAAAAAGTAGTATATATAGTAGTAGTAGCTGTAGTAGTAGTAGAAGTAGCCGTACTAGTAGTAGAAGTAGTCGTAGAAGGAGCAGTGGCCATAGTATTAGTAGTTGTATGAGAAGTGGTAGTTATAGCGGCAGCAGGAGTAATGGAAGTAGTAGTAGTTGTAGCAGTAATAGCAGTAGTTGTAGTTTTAGTAGTAGTAGTACAAGCTGTGGCCGTAGCAACAGTAGCAGTAGTAGTAGTCGTAGTAGTAGTAGCAGTATTAATAGCAGTAGTAATAGTAGTACTAATGGTAGTAGCAGTACTTGTAGTAGTAGTGGCAGTAGCAGCTATTGTAGTTGCAATAATGGCCACAATAATAGTAGTATTAGTAGTAGTAGTAGCAGAAATAGTGATAGTAGTCGCAATAGCAGCAGTAGTAGTTGTAGTAGTAGTAGCCATAGCAGTTGATGCAGTAGTAGTAGTATTAGAAGTAGTAGCAGCAGTAAAAGTAGTAGTAGCAGCAGTAGCAGTTGTAGTAGTAGTAGTAGTAGCCAAAGTAGTAGCAGGAGCACAACTAGTAGTCGTAGCAGTATTAGTAGGAACAGTAGTAGGATTTGTAGTAGTAGGAGCAGTAGCAGTAGCAGCAATAGAAGCAGATGTAGTAGTAGTAGTAGTAGCAGTTGTAGTAGTAGCAATAGTAGCAGTAGTAGTTGCAGTTGTAATAGTTGCAGTGATATTAGTAGTAGTAGTAGTAGCCATAGTAGTAGTAGTAGTAGTAGCAGTTGTAATAGTTGTAGTGATATTAGTAGTAGTAGTAGTAGCCATAGTAGTAGTAGTAGTACTAGTAGTAGTAGCAGTTGCAGTACTAGTAGTAGTAGCAGCTATAGTAGTAGAAGTAGTTGCATTAGTAGTAGTAGTTGTAATAGTTGTAGTGATATTAGTAGTAGTAGTAGCCGTAGTACTAGTAGTAGTACTAGTGGTAGTAGTAGCAGTAGCAGGAGTAGTAGTAGTAGTAGTAGTAGTAGCAGAAGTTGTTGCAGTCTTTGTTAAAGCAGCAGCAACACTTCTAGTAGTAGAATTAGTCGCAACAGCTATTGTAGCTGTAGTAGTAGCAGTAATAGTAGCAGCAGCAGCAGTAGTAATCATAGTGGCACTATCATCACCACCAACAGTAGCGGTAGTACCAGTAGTAGTACTAGTAGAAGTAGAAGGAGTAGTAGTCATATAGTAGTAGCAGTAGTAATAATTGTAGTAATAGTAATGGTAGTAGTAGTGGTAGTAATAATGGTAGGACTCGGAGTAGTAGTAGTTGTGGTAGTAGTAATAGTACACTAGCAGCAATAGTAGCAGTAATAGCACTTGTTGGGGTAGTAGTAGTAGTAAAAGTAGTAGTGGTAGTCGCAGTAGTAGCAGTAGTTGTAGTAGTAGTAGTGGTGGGAGTGCCAGTCGCAGTGGTTGCAGTAGTAGCCACAGTAGTTGTAGAAGTAGTAGTCGCAGCAGTAGCAGTAGTAGTATATTAGCTGTAGAAGTAGTAGTACTAGAAGTATATTACCTGTAGAAGTAGTAGTAGTAGTAGTATCTGAAGTAGTGGTAATATGAGAAGTAGTAATAATTGTTGTAGTAGTAGTAACAGTAGCAGTAATAGTAGTAGTAGTAGTAGTACAAGTAGCAATAGTGGTAGAAGTAGTAGTAGCAGTCGTAGAAGCAGCAGCAGTAGTAGTATTAAGAGTTGCAGTAGGAGTTGTAGTATTAGTAGTAGTAGTAGTAGTAGTAGTAGTAGTATAGCGGTAGCAGTAGTTGTAGCAACAATAGTAGCAGTAGTGGCAGCAGTTGTACTAGTTGTAATAGCAGTAGCAGTAGTAGTAGTAGTAGAACTAGTAATAGTCGCAGCACTATTTGTAGTAGTAGTAGTGGCCATAGTAGTAACAATTGTAGTAGTAGGAGTAGCAGTCATAGTAGTAGTATGAGAAGTAGTTGGAGTAGCACTTGTAGTTATACTAGTAAGTGTAGTAGTAGTAGTTCCTGAAGCCGTAGTTGTAGTAGCATTAATAATACTAGCAGTTGTAGCTGTAGGAGAAGTAGTAGTACTTGTATTAGTAGAAGTAGTTGTAGAAGTAGTACTTTTTGTAGCCGAAGTACTAATAGTAGTAGTAATAGTAATAGTAGGAATAGAAGTAGTAGCAGTAGTAGTAGCTGTAGCTGAAGTAGTAGTAGTATTAGTTGTAGTAGTGGAAGTAGCAGGACTAGTAGTAGTTGTTGTAGTAGTAGCAGCAACATTTGTTGTTGTTGTAGGAGCAATAGTTTTAGTCACAGTTGCAGTAGTAGCTATCATAGCAACAGTAGTAGTAGTTGTAGTAGCAGGAGCAGTAGTCGCAGTAGTAGTAGTTGTTGTTATTGTTGTTGTTGTAATATTAGTAGAAGTAGCAGTAGTTGGAACAGTCGTAGCAGTGGTAGCAGAAGTAGCCATTGTAGTAGAAGTAGTCGTAGTAGTAGCAATCATTGCAGTAATAGTAGTAGTAGTAGTAATATTAATAGTAGCAGTCGTGATTATAGTAGTTGTTGTAGTAGTAGTAGTAATAGGAAGAGTTGTAGCCATAGCAGTAGTAGCATTAGTTATAACTGTAGTAGCAGCAGTAGTAGTAATAGTGGTAGATATAGTAGTAGAAGCAGTAGTGGTTGCAGTAGTAGTAGTAGTAGTAATAGTAGGAGCTATAGTAGTAGTAGCAGCAACAACAGTAGCAATTGCAATAGTAGTAGGTATAGTAGTAGTACTTGTTGTTGTAGTAGTAACAATAGTAGTTGTAGTAGTAGTAGTAGGAGTTGCAGGAATAGCAATAGCAATAGAGTAGCAGTAGAAGCAGTAGTAATTATAGTTGTAGTAGAAGTAGTACTTGTAGTAGTAGAGCCGTAGAAGTAGTAGTGGTAGTCGTGGTAGGGGCAGTTGTAGTAGTAGTTGTAGATGTAGTGGTAGCAATAGCAGTAGCTGTAGTAGTTGTAGTAGCACAAGTAGTAGTAGTCGTAGTACTATGAGTAGTAGTGGTAGTAGAAATAGTACTACTCGAAGTGGTAGTTGTTGTTATTGTAGCTACAGCAGTAGAAGCTCTTGTTGTTGTTCTGGTAGTAGTAGCAGTAGTGGTCGTAGTAGTTGTTGTAGTAGGAGTAGTTATAGTAGTAGTAGTAGTAGTAGTAGTAGTAGTAGTAGTTATAGTAGTAGCAGTAGTAGAAGTAGTAGTTGTTGTAATCACAGTAGTTGCAGTGGGAGGAATAGTAGCGATAGTAGCAGCAGTAGTAGTAGTACTAACAGTAGTAGTAGTATTAGTTGTAGTAGTAGTAGTAGCTTCTGTCATAGTAGTAGTATGAGAAGTACCGTAGTTATAGTAGTGGTAGTAGTAGTAGAAGTAGTAGTAGTCGTAATAATAGTAGTAGTAGTATTAGTAGGAAAAATATAGTAGTAGTAGCAATAGTCATAGTAGTTGTCTAGTATTAGTAATTGTGGTGATGAAAGCAGCAGCAGTTGTAGCAGCAGTAGTAGTACTAGTAGTAGCAGCAGTAGTAGTAGTAATAGAAGTGGTAGTAATAATAGCAGTAGTAGTAGTGGTAGTTATTGCAGTAATAGTAGCTATAGTAGCAGTAGAACTAGTAGTAGTGGTAGTAGTATTAGTGGCAATACTAGCTATAGTAGCAGTAGTAGAAGTAGTGTTAGTTGTAGTAGCAGCAATAGCACTACTTGTAGCAGTTGTAGTAGCAGCAGTAGTTGTTGTTGTTGTGGTGTTGGTAGTAGTAGTAGCAGTAGTAGCAGTAGTAGTTGTAGCAGCAGTAGCAGTAGTGACTGTATAAGTAGTTGTATTAGTAATAGTAGTCATTGTTGTAGGAAAAGTAGTAGTAGTAGTTGTAGTTGTGGTTATAGCAGCAAAAGTAGTAGTAGCAGTAGTAGTTGTAGCAGAAGTAGTAATTGTAGTTGGAGTATTGGTAGTAGTAGTAGTAGTAATAGTAGCAGTTGCAACAATAGTAGTCATAGAAGTAGTAGTATTACCAGTAGTGGTTGCGGTAGTTGTTGTAGTAGCTATAGTAGTAGTAGTAGTAGTTATAGTAGTTGTAAGAGTAGCAGTAGTATCAGTAGTAGTAGTAGTAGTGGTAGTAGCACTAGCAGCGTAGTAGCACTAGCAGCAATAGTAGCAATATTAGTAAATATAGCAGTTGTAGTTGCAGCAGTAGGAGTAATAATTGTAGTAGTAGTTGTCGTAGTTGTAATGGTAGTAGCTATCAGTAGCAGTATTAATAGTAGTAGTAGCCATAGCAATAGTAGTAGTGGTAGTGGTAGCAGTAGTAGCAATAGTAGTAGTAGTTGCAATAGCAATAGTAGTAGGTATAACATTAGTAGCATTAGTAGTAGCATGAGTGGTAGTAGTGGTAGATATAGTAGGAGTAGTATTAGTTTTAGTAGTAGTTGTACAATTAGTAGTTGTTGTAGCTGTAGTAGTAGCATTAGTTGTAGTAGGAGAAGTAGTAGGAGGAGGAGTAGTAGTAGTAGTTGTTGTTGTTGTAGGAGTAGCCGTAGGAGGAGTAGTTATGGCAAGGGTAGGAATTGTAGTTGTAGTAGTTGGAGTTGTAGTTGTAAAAGTAGTAGCTATAGTAGTATTAGCAGTATTAGTAGTAGTAGTAGTCCTAATATTAGTAGTATTTGCAGTAGTACTAGTAGGAGTAGTTGAGGTAGTAGTAGTAGTAGCAGGTGTAGTAGCAGAAGTACTAGTTGTAATAGAAGCAAAACTAGTAGTAGTAACAGTAGTAATAGTAGCACTAGTAGTAGTGGGAGAACTAGTTGGAGTAGTAGCAGTGATGGTTGCAATAGTACTAGTAGTTGTAGTAGTAGTAGTAGTAGTAGTAGTAGTATTTGTAGTTGCTATAGTAGTAGCAGTAGTTGCTGTAGTAGTAGCAGTAGCAGACGTAGAAGTACTAGTAGTAGTAGTAGTAGAAGAAGTAATAGTATTATTATTAGTTGTAATAGTAGTAGTCATAATTGTAACAGCCGTAGTAGTAGTACTTGGAGTAGTAGCAGTAGTAGCAGAAGTGGCAATAGTAGCAATAGTAGCTGTAGAAACAATAAGAGATGTAGTCACAGTAATAGCAGTTGTACTAATAGTTTTTGGAGTAGTAGTAATTGTTGTAGCAGTAGCAGTTGTAAAGGTAGTAATAGCAGTAACAGTAGTAGTAATAGTAGTAGTAGTAGTAGTAGTTGCAGTAGCGGTAGTAGATGTAGTAGTAGTTGTACCCGTGGAAGTGCTAGGAGATGTAGTAGTAGTACTAGCTGAATTAGTAAACATACTTGTAGTAGTAGCTATAGTGGTAGTAGAAGAAGTAGTAGCAGTAGCAGTAGCCATAGTAGTAGTCATGGTGGTAGTAGTAGTAGTAGCGATAATAGTAGTAGTGGAATTAGTAGTAATAGTCGCAAACGTAGCAGCAGCAGTAGTAGCAGCAGCAATAGTAGTAGTAGGAGAGGTAGTCGCATTAGTAGTATTAGTAGTGGTAGTGGTAGTCACTATAGGAGTAGATGTAGTAAGAGTAGCAGTAGTTGTATTACTAGTAGTAGTGGTGCTTGCCGTAGTAGTAGCAGCAGCAGTAACAGTACTAGTAGTAGTAGTTGTTGTAGTTGTAGTAGTAGTTGTGGTATTAGTTATAGTAGTAGTAGTAGCTGTAGTAACAGTAGTAGCAGTAATAGTAGTAGTATTATTAGTGGCAACAGTAGATGTAGTCGCAGTAATAGTAGTAGTACTATTTCTAGTAGCAGCTGTAGCAGTAGTAGTAGCAGTAGCAGTTGTAGTAGGAGCAGTAGTAAAAGTAGTAGTAGAAGTGTAGTAGCAATAGTAGTTGTTGTGGTGATAATAGTAGTACTTGTAGCAGTAGTTGCAGTTATAGCAGTAGTAGTAATAGCAGCAGTAGTGGTAGCAATGATAGTATAAACAGCATTAGTAGTAGTAGCAGAAGTAGTAGTAGTAATTGTAGCAGTAGTAATAGCAGCAGCAATAGTAGCAACAGTAGTAGATGTAGGAGGAGAAGTTATTGGAGTAGTAGTTGTAGTAGCAACAGTAGCAATAGTAATAGTAGTAGTAGTTGTTGTTGTTGTTGTTGTTGTAATAGTTATACTAGTAGTTATAGCAATAGTAGTAGCAGTAGCAGTAGTAGTGGAAGTAGGAATAGTAGCAATAGTGTTAGATGTAGCTATAGCGGTAGTAGTTCTAGTAGTAGTAGTAGTAGCAGCAACAACAACAGTAGTATTAGTAGCAAAAGTCGTAGAAGTAGCAGTAGTAGGAATTGTGGGAGTAGTTGGAGTAGTAGGAGTAGTAATAGGAGTAGTAGGAGTAGTAGTAGTAGTAGTAGGAGTAGTAGTAGTAATATTAGTAATAGTAGTAGTAGTGGTAGTTTTAGTAGTTGTAGTAGTAGTATTAGCAGAAGAAGTAGTAATAGTAGTTGTAGTGGTTGTAGTAGTTGCAAAGAGTAGTAGTAGTTGTAGTGTTAGTAGTAGTGGTGGTGGTGGTGGTAGTAGTAGTAGTAGTAATTGGAGTATTAGTAACTATAGTAGTAGTAGTTGTTGTTATTGTAATAGTAGTAGTTGGAGTAGTTGTAGCTGTATTGGAACTAGTAATAGTAGTTTTAGTAGTAATAGTAGTAGTAGAAGTAGTAGTAGTAATAGTAGTATTAGTAACAACAGTTGCTGAAGCAGTAGTAGTAGCAGTAGGAGAAGTAGGAGTAATAGAAGGAGTAGTAGTAGTAGAAGTAGTGGGAGTAGGAGTTGTAGTAGTAGTAGTAGGGGTAGTATTGGTGGTAGGGGTGGGAATTCTAGTTGTACTAGTACTTGTAGTACTAGTTGAAGTAGAAGTAGTAGTAGTAGTAATTGTAGTAATAGTACTAGTATTAGTAATAGTGATAGTAGTAGTCGTACTTGCAGTAGTAATAGTAGTTCTAGTAGTAGAAGTAGTAGTAGTAGCAGCAGAAGTAATCGCGGTAGTTCTAGTAGTAGTAGAAGCAATGCGAGTAGTAGTAATAGTAGTAGTAGTGACAGTAGTAGTAGTAGTGGCAGTAGGAGTAGTAGTAGCAGCAATACTAGTAGTAGTAGCAGAAATAGTAGAAGTAGAAGTAGCAGTAATAGTAGTAGTAGTATTGTTTGTAGTAGCTGCAGCAGTAGTAATAATAGTAGGAGCAGTAGCAGATGTAATAGTAGTAGTAGTAGTAGTAGCAGCAGTATAAGTAGCAGTAGTAGCAGTATTAATAGTAATAGCAGTAGTCGTACTAGTAATAGCAGTAGTAGTAGTATTAAAAGTAATAGCTGAAGTAGTAGTAGTAGCAGTAGAAATAGCAAGAGCTTTAGTTGCAGCAATAGCGGTATTAGTAGTAGTAGATGCAACAATAGTAGTTGTAGCAGTAGTACTATTACTTTTGGGAGGAGTAGTAGTTGTTGTAGTGGTAGTAGTAGTAATAGTAGTAGTAGTAGTAGTAGTAACATTAGTAGCCGTAGTGGTGGGAGTAATAGTTGCAGTAACAATAGTAGATGTAGTAGAAGTTGTACCAGTGGAAGTGGCTGAAGAAGTGGTAGTAGTAGTAGTTGTATTAGTAAAAATATTAGTAGTAGTAGTTGTAGTGGTAGTAGTTGGACAAGTAGTAGTAGTCATAGTAGTAGTAGTAGTAGAAGAAGAAGAATTAGTAGTAGTCACAAAAGTGGCAGTTGTAGTAATAGTAGCAATAGCAGTAGAAGGAGCGGTAGTCTCAGTAGTAGTATTAGCAGTAGGAGTAGCAGTAGTAGTAGGAAAAGTAGTAGTGGTAGTAGTGGAAAAAGTAGTAGTGGTAGTAGTAGATGTAGTAGTAGTAGCAGTAGCTGTAGTAGTAGTTGTAGTAGTATTAGAATTAGAAGTAGCAGTACTGGTAGCAATAGTAGTCATAAAAATACTTCTTCCACTAGTACAACAACTACTATTACTACTCCTTGTACTACTACAACAACTACTACTAATACTACTTCTGCTCCAACTCCTATTGCCACTCCTATTGCTACTCCTACTTTGACTACGACTACACCTACTCATACAACTACTACGACCACTACTACTACTGCTGCTACTAGTATTACTACTACTACTACTACTAATACTACATCGACAACTACAACTACTCCGACCCCTACTACTACAACTATTGCTACTACTACTAATCCTACTACAACTCCTATCACTACCTGTACAATTACAACTACTACAATTTCTATTGCAAATGCAATTACTATTATTACTACTATTGCTGCACCTACTACTATTACTACTACTACTACTACCTGTTATTACGACCATTACTACTACTACTATTACTACTCCTACTACTACTAGTACAAATACCACTACTATTACTACTACTACTACTTTTACTACTTTGACTACTGCTACTACTACTACATCTGCTATTACAACCACAACTACACCACCACTATTACTACTACTGTGACTATTGCTACCACTACTACACGACCAGTACTACTTGTACTACAACTGCTGCTAATACTACTGCTACTACTACTAGTAATACTTCGGCTACATCTACTACTACTAGTTGTCCAAATATTACAAGCACTAGTACAAAAAATACTACTACTACTACAGCTACAACAACAACTACTACTCCTCCTCCTACTCCTGAAACAACATCTACAACTACCACTACTCGAACTCCTACTATTACAACTTCCACTACTACTACTACTACACCTACGAGTTCTCATACTGCTACCACTATAATTAAAACTACTACTATGACAAATACTACTACTGCTGCTTCTACTATTACTACTCCCACTACCACTCCAACTACTACTACTACTCCTACTACTATAACTACTACTACTACAATTGCTACTTCTTCTACTACAACAACTACTACTACTAATGCCACAACTACTACAACTTCAACTACTACTACTCATACTAAAACTAAAACTACTACTATTACTACTACTACTACTACTACTAGTGCTGCTCCTCCTATTGCTACTACTTCTCCTACTACTATTACAACTACTACTACAACTTCTTCTACTTCAACTACTAAAATTACTACTAATACCACTACTTCTATTACTACGACAACTCCATCTCCAACTATTACAACCTCTACTACTACCACTACTCCTACGACTACACCTACTGTGACCACTACAATTACAACAACTACTACTAGAAATACTACTACTACTATTACTACTCCAGCTAATACAACTCTGACTATTATTATTACAACTACTACTACCACTACTTCTTCTACTACTACAACTAATGATACTACTACTCCTACTACATCTACTACTACTACAACAGCAACAACTACTACTACTACTGGCGATGTTGCTCCTACTGCTATTACATCCCCTATTACTATTACAACTACTATAACTTCTACTACTCCAACTACTAATACTACTACTAATACTACTATTTCTATTACTACTACGACAACTACTACAACTCTAACTACTACAACTACAACTACTACTACTATTACTAGTACCACTACTGCTACTGCTACTTCTTCTACTACTACTACTACTACTACTATAATTGCCACTATTACTACTACTAATACTTTTGCTACTATTTCTGCTACTACTAGAACAACTAATACTACTACCACTACTACTATCACAACTACAACTACTACACCTACTACTATTATTAGTACTACGTGCACTACTACTACTACTATTCCAACTCCTACTCCTACTCGTACAACTGTAACAACTTCTAATACTACAACTACGACTACTGTTGATCCACTAAGTTTGGATTCTGCAACTTCTACTACTGCTACAACTACTACAACTACTACTATGATTACTGCTACTACTACAATTATTTCTACTACTACTATTATTACAAGTAATACTACTATAGCTACAACTACTAGTACTCCTACTGTTACTACTACTTTTAGTATTGCTACTGCATCAACTAGTACTGCTACTTCTACTACTAATATTGTTACTACTTCTACTATTATTACTGCTACGGCTACAATCACTACTATTACTACTGCTACTACTACAACTATTGCTGCTACTAATGCTACTACTACTACTACTACTTCTGCTACTATTACTACAACTACTACTACTATTACTACTACTAATACTACTATTAACACTACTACTACTACACTACTATTGCTACTATTACTTGTACTGCTACTGCTACTGCTACCACTACTACTACTACTACTACTAGTCCTTCTACTTCACTTACAACAATTACTACTATCATTACTCATACTACTATGATAATAACTACTATTACTACTGCTGCTGCTACTCACACTATTCCTCCTATTATTACTAATGCTGCCTCTACTACAAATACTATAGCTACTACTACTAATACAACTACTATTGACTACTACTACTACAACGGCCACTACGACTACAACTGCTATTACTACTGCTACTGCTGCTGCTACTACTACTACTACAATTACTACTACTACTACTACTACTACTACTACTACTATTACTACTACTACTACTACTACTACAACTACTGCTTCTTCTGCTATTACTGCTTCTTCTGCTATTACTACTTCTTCAAGTACTATTATTAGCCCTGCAACTACTACTATTTCTACTACTACTACTGCTGCTACTACTGCTACAGCTACTACTACTACTACTATTGCTCCTACTACTACTACTATTACAACTACTGCTACTATAGCTACTATTGCTATTACTACATCCATTCTTACTACTAGTGATACTGCTACAGCTGCTAGTACTCCTAATAATCTTAAACTACTACTACTATACTCCTACTTCCACTATTACTATTGCTGCCACGACTCATCATCCCAATCCTACAACTACTACTACTGCTGCTGCTACAACTACTGCTACAACTACTATTGTGACTACTACTACAACTACTACTCTTAATACAACAATAGCTACTACTGCTATTATTGCTATAACTTCTACCACTGCGGCTGCTGTTACTACTACTACTGCTACTGCTGCTGCTACCATTACTACTACCCCTCTCACTGCTACTACTACTACTATTACTGCTAATCCTACAGCTACGACTACTCCTAAAACTACTTCTATTGATGCTAATACTACCACTACTACTACAATAACAACAACAACTACTGCGACTACTACTACTACTACTACTACTACTACTACTACTACTACTACTACTCCTACTGCTATAACTATTGCTGCTACAACTACTACTACTTCTATTATTTCTATTATTACTACTACTGCAACTTCTGCTGCTATTAGTTCTATGACTACAACTACAACTATTACTATTACAATTATTGCTAATACTATAGCTACCGCTACTACTGCCCAACTACTACTACTGCTACTACTAACACTACTACTACTACAACTACCACTATAACTTTTTCTACTACCACTCCTTCGACTACAACTGCTACTACTACTCCTATTGCTTCTCCTACTGGTACTACTACTACTGTTGCTGCAATGACAGCTACTACTATTGCTACCACTGCTGCTGCTACTACTATAGTTATTAGCTATAGTAGTAGCAGAAGTAGTTGTAGGAGTGGTAGCTGTGGTAGCCATAGTAGTAGTAGTAGTAGTAGTAGTAGTAGTAGTAGTAGTAGTAGTAGTCATAGCATTAGTAGCAGTCATAACATGTGTAGCAGAAGTAGTAGTAGTAGTGCTGAAATAATAGTAGTAGAAGTAGTAGTAGTACTACTAGTAGTAGTTGTATTACTAATAGTAGTAGTACTACAACTAGGAATTATAGTGATAGTGGTAGCTGTAGTAGTATTATAGGAGTTACAGTAGTAGTAGAAACAAAAGTAGTAGCAGTAGTAGTAGCAGAAGTAGTATTAGAAGTCGCAATAGTATTAGCAGAAATAGAAGAAATAGCATACCAGTAGTAGTAGTAGTAGTAGCAAAAGTGTAGCAAAAGAAGTATTAGTTGTACTATAAGTTTGAGTAGTCATGGTGAGAGTAGTGCTTGTAGTAGTCATAGTAGCAAAAGGTGTAATAGTTGCAAAAGTCGTAATAGTAGTAGTAGTAGCAGTAGCAGTAGGAGTAGTAGTATTAGTAATAGTAGTAGTAGTAGTAGTAGTAGTAGTAGTAGTAGTAGTAGTAGTAGTAGTTGTAGTAGTAGTAGCAGTAGTAGCAGTAGTGGTAGCAATAGTAGTAGCTACAGTCGTAGTAGTAGTGGTAGTAGTAGTGGTAGTAGTTGTTTCATAGTCATAGTAGTAATTGGAGCAGAAGTAGTAGTAGCAGTATTACTAGTAGTAGCAGTAGTAGTAGCAATAGTAGTAGTAGTAATAGTAGTGGTGGTGCTAATAGCAATTGTAGTGGTAGTAGTAGTAGAAGTTATTATGGTAGCAGTTGTGCTAGTAATAATCGTAGTAATTGTAATAGTAGCAGTAGTAGTTATAATAGTGGTAGAAGCTGCAGTAGTGGTAGTAATAGTAGTAGTAGTAGTATCAGTAGCAGAAGTAGTAGTAGTTGCACTAGTAGTAGCAATAATAGGTGCAATATCACTAGTAGTAGCGATAGCAATAGCAGCAATGGCAGTGGTAGCAGTAGTAGTAATAGTAGTAGTTATAGTAGTAGTAGTAGTAGTAGTAGTAGTAGTAGTAGTGTAATAACAATATCAGTAGTAGCAGTACTAGAAGCAGTAGTTATAGCAGCAAAAGTAATACTAATTGTACTAGTAGTGGTAATAGTAGATGCTGCAGCAATAGCGGTGTGGTAGTAGCAGTAGCAATATTAGTTACAGTAGGTGAAGTGTGGTATTTGTAGTAGTAGCAGCAGCAGGAACAGTAGCAGCAGCAGGAATAAGAGCAGCAGTAGAAGTATTAGTAGTAGTACTAGGGGCAATAGTAGTATAGTACTTGTAGTAGCACCAGTTGTAGTACTAGTAAGAGTGGTTGCTGGAGTAGTAGTTGTAGTGTTAGCAACAACAGCAACAACAGTGGTAATTTTAGTAGTAGCCATAGCAGCAGCAGCAGTAGCTGCAGTGGTAGTTGTGGAAGTAGTAGTAGCAGTAGTAGCAGTAATAGTGAAGTAGTAGGAGGAGTAGTAGTAGTAGCTGTAGTAGCGATAATAATCATATTAGTAGTAGTAGTGGCAGTGGCGATAATAGCGGCAACAATAGTGGTAGTAGTAGTAATTGCAGCTAGAGCAGGAGGAGTAGTAGTGGTAATAGTAGTAGTAGTGGTGGTGGTAATAGTAAAAGGAGTAGGAGTACTAGTTGTGGTAATAGCAGCAGTAGTAGTAGGAGTTATAGTAGTAGTAGTTGAAGTTGTGGTAGTTGTTGTAGCAGTACTAGTTGTTGTTGTCATACTTGTAGTACTTGTAGTAGTAGTTAGCAATAGCAGAACTAGTAGTAGTCGTAGTAGGGGTAGGAGTTGTAGTAGTAGTATAAGTAGTGGTCGAAGTTGTAATAGTTGTAGCACTAGTAGTAGCAGCAATAGTAGCAGTTGTGGTAGTAGTATTGGTAGTAGTAGCAGAAGTGGTAGCAGTACTTGTAGTAGTAGAACTAGTAGTACTAGCTATAGTATTAGTAGTAGTAGCTGAAGTGGTAGGAGTCATTGTACAAGTCATAGTAATAATAGCTGTGGTTGTAGTACTAGTAGTAATAATCAAAGTAGAAGTCGCAGTTGTAGTAGTTAGTAGTAGTAGTAGTAGTAGTAGTAGTAGTAGTAGTAGTAGTAGTAGTAGTAGTAGTAGTAGTAGTTGTTGTTGTTGTTGTTGTTGTTGTTGTTGTTGTTGTTGTTGTTGTAGGAGGAGGAGGAGGAGGAGGAGGAGGAGGAGGAGGAGGAGCAGTAGTAGTTGCAGTTGTAGTTGTAGTGTAGTAGTCATAGTAGTAGTAATAGGAGTAGTAGCTAGAGAAGTAGTAATGCTAGTTGTAGTAGTTGTTTTAGTGGCAGAAGTAGTTTTAGTAGTAGTAGTAGTAGTAGCAGTGGTGGCAGTAGTAGTCATACTAATTATTGTAGTTGGAGTAGAAGTATGAATAGCAGCAGAAGCGACATTACTTATAATGGCAGTCGTAGTAGTAGAAGTTGCAGTAGCAACGGCGACAACAGTAGTAGTAATACTAGTAGTAGGAATAGGAGTAGTAGTAGTAGCAGTTGTGCAAGAAGTGGAAGCGTAGTACTAGTACCAGTAGCAACAGCAACAACAGCAGCAGTAGTAGTAGTAGTAGTAGTTGTTGTTGTTGTTGTTATTGTTGTAGTAGTAGTAGTTGTTGTTGTTGTTGTAGCAAGAGTAGTAGTAGCCGAAGAAGCAGTAGTTATTGTTGAAGGAGTAGTAGTTGCAGTGGTAGTATTAGTAGTAGTAGCAACAACAGCAGAAGCAGCAGTAGCAGCAATAGTATTAGTAGTAGTAGTATTAGTAAGAGTAGTACTAGTAGTAGTGGTAGTAGTTCTTGTAGAAGTGGCAGTTGTCTTAGTAATAAAAGTAGCAGCAGTAGTTGTTGTAGTAGTAGTAGCAGTAGTCGCAGCAATAGTAGGAGTAGTAGTAGGTATAGTCATAGTTATAGTATTCAGAGTAGTAGTATGAGTTGTAGTAGTCATAGTAGTACTAGTAGGTGTAGCTGTAGTAGTAGTAGTTGGAGTAGGAGGAGTAGGAGTCTTAGTAGTAGTAGTAGTAGTAGCAGCAGCAGTAGTAATAGTAGTCCTAGTAGCAGCAGCAATAGTAGTAGTAGTAGTAGAAGTTGTACTAGTTGCAGCAACAGTAGTGCTAGTGTTACAATTGGTAAAACAGTAGTTGTAGTAGAAGTTGTAGGATTTCTAATAGTTGTAGTTGTAGTAGTAATAGTAACAGTAGAAGTTGTAGCAGGAATATTAGGAGTTGGAATAGTAGTAGTAGTAGTAGTAGAAGTAATAGAAGTAGAAGTGGTAGAAGGATCAGTAGGTGTGGTAACAACAGCAGTAGTAGTAGTAGTAATAATAAAAGTAGTTGGAGTAATAGTAGAAGCAGTAGGCATAGTTGTAGAAGTAGCAGTAGTCATAGTAGTTTACAAGTTGTAGTAGTATTAGTACTAGTAGTAGAAGTTGTAACAGTCGAAGTTGTGGTAGAATCCGTAGAAGTAGTAGTTGTTGTAGTAGTAGTGGAAGTAGTTGTTGTAGTAGTCATAGTAGTAGTTGGAGCAGGAGTAGTAGCAGTAGTAGTAGAGCATAAATAGCAATAGCAATAATACCAGTAGTATTAGGAGTGGTAGTCAGAGCAGCAGCAGCAGTAGTAGTAGTAGTAGTAGTTGTTGTTGTTGTTGTTGTTGATGTAGTAATAGTAGTGGTAGTGCTGGCAGAAGTAGTAGTAGTTGTTGTTATTGTACAAGTAGTTGCAGTAGTAACCGGAATAGAAGTAGTAGTAGTAGTAGTAGCAATAGCAGCAGCAGCAGTAGTAGTAGTCAGAGTAGTAGTAGTAGTACAGGTAGTTGTAGTAGTAGTAGCGATACTAGAGGTTGTTGTAGTAGCATTAGTAGTGGTGGTAGTAGTAGTAGTAGTCGTAGTTGTTCTTGTTATTGTTGTCGTAGTAATGGTAATACTAGTAGGAGTAGGTTTGGTGGTGGTGGTGGTGGTGGTAGTAGTAGCAGTAGGAGTAGCAGTAGTTGTGGTGGTTGTTGTTGTAGTAGTAGTAGTAGTAGTAATAGTAGTATTTGTGGCTATAGGCATAGTAGTGGTAGTAGTAGCTGCAATAGGAGCTGCAGTACTAAGAGTAGTATTTGTAGTAGTTGCAGTAGAAGTCTTAATAGTAGGAGTTGGAGTAGTTGTAGCAAAGTAGTGGTAGCAATAGTAGTAGCAGTAGTAGTAGTCTCAGTATTAGTAGTAGGAATAGTAGTAGTAGAGTAGTAGTAGCAGTAGTAGCAGTAGTAGTAGTAGTAGTACTAGTAATAGTAGTAGTTGTTGGAGTAGTAGTAGGAATTGGAATAGTATTAGGAGTAGTAGTAGTTTTAGTGGTAGTGGTAGTGATAGTAGGAGCAGTAGTGATAGTTGGAGTTGGAGCTGTTGTAGTAGTAGCATTAGAAGCCAAAGTAGTAGACTAGTTGTTGTAAGAGTAGAGGTAGTAGCTATATTGTTAGCAGTAGGAGATGTAGCAGCAGCACGAGTAGTAGTAGTTGTACTAGTAGTAGTAGTAGTAGTAGTAGTAATAGTAGTAGTAGTAGTAGTAGTAGTAGCAATAGTAGTATTAATAGCAACAGTAGGAGTAGTAGTGGTAGTAGTAGAAGTAGTAGTAGTGGTAGTAATAGCAGAAGTAGCAGCATTAGTAGTAGTACCAGTGGGAGTGTTAGGAGTAATAGTAGTAGTTGGAGTAGTAGTAGTAATAGTAATACTACTAGCAGTAGTTGTAGGAGTATTAGGATTAGTAGTAGTAATAGTTGAAGTAGTAATATTATTAGTGGTAGTTGTGGTCGTGGTAGTATGAGGAGTAGTAGTAGTACTAGCACGGTAGTAGCGGTAGTTGTTTTGGTAATAGTAGTAACTGTTGTAGGCGTAGTAGTAGTAGATTTAGTAGAAGTGGTAGCTCTAGTAGCAGTTGCAGTAGTAGTAGTAGAAGGAGGAGGAGTAGTAGGAGTAAGAGTTGGAGTTAGTGCAAAAGTAGTAGCAATAAGAATAGTAGTAGTAGTAGGAGTAGTTGCTGTGGTAGTTGTAGCAATAATTGTAGTAGTGGTAGCAGTAATAGTTGTAGTAGTAGTTGTTGTTGTGGTAGTTGTAATAGAAGTACTGTTAGTAGTGGTCGAAGTAGTAGTAGTAGTAGTCATAGTAGTAATAGTAGGATTTTTAGCAGTTGTAGTAGTAGTAGTAGTAGTAGTAGTAGTAGTAGTAGTAGTAGTAGTAATAGTCGTGGTGGTGGTCGTGGGAGTGGTAGCAGCAATAGCAGTAGTGGTAGTAATAGTAATTGTAGTGGACGTAGGAGTAGGAGTAGGAGTAGTAGTAATAATAGTAGTAGTAATAGGTGTAAAAGCTGTAGTAGTAGTAATAGTATTAGGAGTAGTAGTACTATTAGGAGTAGCACTTGCTGCATTCATAGTAGTAGAAGTAGGAGTAGCAGTTGGTATAGCAGTGGTAGTAGTTTTTGTTGTAATAGTAGTAGTAGTAGTAGTTTAGTAGTAGTAATAGTAGTGTATATAATAGGAGTAGTAGTAGGAGTAGGAGTTGGAGTTGGAGTAGGCGTTGTAGTTGTAGCAGTAATAGTAGTAGTTGTTGTAGTAGTTGCAATGGGAGTAGTAGCAGTTGTTGTAGTAGCGGTGGTAGTATTAATAGTAGTAGTAGTTGTTGTGGTAGTTGTAATAGTAGTAGTTGTTGTTGTAGTTGTAGTAGTAATAGAAGTACTAGCAATAGTGGTACTAGTAGCAGTAGTAGTAGTATTAATAGTAGCAATAGAAGCAACAGTAGTATTTGTATTAGTATTTGTAGTAGTAGTCATCGGGGCAGTAGTATTTGCAGTAGTATTTATACGATTTGTAGTAGTTATAGTAGTAGGAGCAGTAGCAGTAGTAGTGGTAGCAAGAGTAGTTTGAGTAGAAGTTATTGTAGCTGTAGTAGTTGTAGTAGTCAGAGTAGGATTTTTAGAAGTTGGAGTAGTACTAGTAGGAGTAGTAGGAGGAGGAGTAGTAGTAGTAGTAGTAGTAATAGTAGTAGTAGTAGTAGTACTAGTATTGGTAGTATTAGTCATCGGGGCAGGAGCTATAGTAGTAGTATTATTAATAATCGAAGTTGTAGTAGTTGTAGTACTAGTAGTCGCAACAGCAGTAGCAGTTGTGGTAGCAGTAGTCGTCGTAGTAGTACAAGTGGTAGTAGTATTAGTAGTAGTAGAAGAAGTAGTACTAGCTATAGTATTATTATTAGTAGTAGCAGTAGTAGCAGGAGTAGTTTAGTTAACAATAGCAGTAATAGTAGTAAAAATAGCAACAAATAGGAGTAGTCGGTTCAGTAGTAAGTCATAGTTGTAGTAGAGAAGGGAGTAGTCGATAGTAGTAGTAGGATGGGGAGGAGGAGAGGAGGGAGGAGCATTTAGTAGAAAGTAGGCTAATAGTAGTTGTAGTAGTAGTTGTAGTAGTACGTAGTAGTCGTTATAGTAGTGTTGTAGTAGTGGTAGTTGTAGTAGTAGTATTAGTAGTGAAGTAGAGTCTGTAGTTGTAGTAGTTGTTTTGTACGTCATTAGTTGTTTAGTAGTAGTTATCGTTCAGTAAGAAGAGATGTCTTTAGTTGTAGTAGCTTAGTGCAGTAAGAGTAGTAGTAGTAGTAGTAGTATTAGTAGCAGCAATAGTAGTGGTAGCAGTAGTAGTAGTAGTAGTAGCAGAAGTAGCTGTAGTTATTGTAACTGGACTAGCAGCATTAGTGGTAGTAGTTGTAGTAGCAGCCGCAGCTGCTGAAGTAGCAGTAGCAGCAATATTATTTGTAGTAGTAGTATTAGTAATAGTAGTATTAATAGTCGTAGTTGCAGTTGTAGTAGTGGCAGTTGTATTAGTAGTAGAAGTTGTGGTAGCAGTAGTAGTAGTAGCAGCAACAACAACTGTAGTAGTAGTATCAGCAGTTGTCACAGCAGTAGTAGGTGTAGTCATTGTTATAGTATCCAGAGTAGTAATAGGGGTAGGAGATGGAGTTGGAGTAGTAGTAGGAGTAGTAGACGTAGTAGTGGTTGGAGTAGGAGGAGGAGGAGTAGTAGTAGTAGTAGTAGTAGGAGTAGGAGTAGGAGTTGGAGTAGTAGCAGCAGCAACAACAACAGTAGTAGTAGTAGTAGTAGTTGTAGTAGTAGCTGTAGTAGTAGTAGTAATAGTAATAATAGTAGTAGTAGTATTAGTAGTAGTAGCAGTAGTAGCAGTAGTAGTAGTAGCAGTAGTGGTAGTTGTAGAAGTAGTAGTAGTATTAGTGGTAGAAGCCGTAGAAGTAGTAGTTGTTGTAGTAGTAGTGGTAGTAGTAGTTGTAGTAGTCCTAATAGTAGTAGTAGTAATAGCTACAGTATTAGGAGTGGTAGTCGTAGTTGCAGTAGCAGTAGTAGTAGTAGTAGTTGTTGTTGTTATTGTAGAAGTGGTGTTAGTGGTAGCATGAGTAGTAGGAGTGGTTGTTGTCGTACTAGTAGTTGCAGTAGTAACTAGAGTAGAAGTAGGAGTAGTAGTAGTAGTGTTAGCAGCAGTAGTAATATAAAGAATAGTAGTGGAAGTCGTAGTAATAGTAATAGTTGTAGTAGTTGTTGTAATAATTGGAGAAATAATCGTAGTAGTAGTAGTAGTAGTAGTTATAGTAGTTGGAGCAGTAGTGGGAGTAGTAGTTGTAGTAGTAGTTGTGGTAGCAGTAGCAGTAGTTGTGATGGAGGTGGTAGCAGTAGTTGTTGTTGTTGCTGTTATCGTAATAATAGTAATATTAGTAGCAGTAGGAGTAGTAGTGGTAGTTGTAGCTGCAATTGGAGCCGCAGTACTAACAGTAGTATTAGCAATTGTGCTAGTAGTGGTAGTCTTAGTAGTAGTAGGAGGAGTAGTTTTATCAAAGTAGTAGGAGCTGCAGTAGTAGTATTAATAGTAGTAGTAGGAGCAGGAGTTGGAGTGGGATTAGTAGTAGTAGTAAAAGTAGTCGTAGTAGTAGTCGTAGTAGTAGTAGTTGTTGTTGTGGTAGTTGTAGTAGTAGGAGTAGCAGTAGCAGTATTAGTAATAGGAGTTTTAGTAGTAATAGTTGTTGTAGTTGTTGTTGTTCTAGTAGTAGTAGTAGTAGTAGATGCAGAAGAAATAGTGGTAATAGAAGTATCAAAAGTAGTAGGAGTTTTACGAGTAGTGGTAGTAGTAGCAGTAGTATTAGGAGAAGTAGTAGCAGTAGTAGCAATAGTAGTAGTAGTGGTGGTGGCGGTAGCATGAGTAGTAGTAGTAGTAGTAGTAGTAGTAGTAGTAGTAGTAGTAGTAGTACTAGTGGTAGCAGCAGCAGCAGAAGCAACAGTGGTAGTGGCTGTAGTAGTAGTAGTATTCATAGTTGTAGCAGTAGCAAAAATAGTTGTTATAGTTGTAGTAGTTGTAGTTGTAGTAGTAGTAGTAGTAGTAATAGTTGTAGGAGTAGGGGTAGGAGTAGTAGTAGTAGTAGAGGTATGAGATAGATTTTGAGTAGTGGTTGTGCTAGTAGTTGCGGTCGGAGCAGGAGAAGTAGCAAAAGTAGTAGTTGCAGTAGTAGCTGGAATTTTAGGAGTAGTTATAGCAGTAGCTGTATTAGTGGTTATTGTAATGGTACCCATAAGAGTAGTAGTAGTTGGAGCAATAGTTGGAGCAATTGAAGTAATAGTAGAAGTAATAGTAGTAGTAGTAGTAGTAGTAGTAGTAGTAGTAGTAGTAGTAGTAGTAGTAGTAGTAGTAATAGGAGCAGCAATAGTAGTTGTTATAGTAGTAATAGGAGCAGCAATAGTAGTTGTTATAGTAGTTGTAATAATAGGAGCAACAATAGTAGAAGAAGTCATAGTAGTTGTAGTAGTAGTAGTAGTGGTCATAGTAGTAGTAGCAGTAGTTGTTATTGTTGTTGTTGATGTCAGAGCAGCAGTAAAAATAGTAGTAGTTGTAGCTGCAGTAGTATTAGTAGTAGTAGATGTTGCAGCAGCAGCAGTAGTAATAGTAGTAGTAGTTGCAGTAGTAGTGGCAGTCGATGAAGTAGTAGAAATAGTAGTTGTAGTAGTAGTAGTAGTATTAGTAGTAGCAGTAGTAGTAGTGGTAGTAGTTGTAGTATTTGTAGTTGTTGTTGTTGTAGTAGTATTAGTAGCAGTACTAATAGTACTAGTAGTAGGAATAGGAGGAGTAGTAGTATTAATACCAGTAGTAGTAATAGTAACAATCGGAGTAGTAGTAGCAGTAGTAGTAGTAGTGGTAGTAGTGGTAGTAGTGGTAGTAGAAGTAGTAGTAGTATTAGTAATGGTAGCTTTAGTAGTTGTAGTAATATAAATAGTTGTTGTTGTTGTTGTAATAGTAGTAGAATTAGTACTAGAAGTTGTAGGAATGGTAGCTTTAGTAGTACTAGTTGTAGTAGCAGTAGTAGTAGCAGTCATAATTGTAGCAGCAGTACCAAAGCAGTAGTAGTTGTTGGAAAAGTAGTTGTGGCACTTGTTATAGTTGTAGAAGTAATAGTTGTAGCAGTAATAGTGGTTCTAGTAGCAGTAGTATGAGTTGTAATAGTAGTAGTAGTATTATTATTAATTACAGTAGTAGTAGTTAAGTAGTATTAGTTGTAATAGTGGCAGTAGTATTATTATTAATTACAGTAGTTGTAGTTGTAGTAGAAGTAGTATTAATAGCAATAGTAGCAGCTGGAGTAGTATTATTATTATTGTTAATAACTGTAGTAGTAGTTGTTGTAATAATAACAGTAGTTGTAGTAGCAGTAGTATTAATAGGGATAGTTGTAGTAACAGTTATAGTAGTAATAGTATTAATAGCAGCAGTAGTAGTAGTAATAGCAGTAGCAGCAGCATCAATAGTAGTAGTAGGAGTGTTAGGAGTAGTAGTAGTACTAGAAGTAGTTCTCGTAACAATAGTAGCAGTAGCGATTGTAGGAGTATTAGGATTAGTATTGGCATTAGTAGTAGTAGTAGTAGTAGTAGTAATAGTAGTAGTAGTAGTTGTTGTTGTTGTTGTAGTAGTAGTAGTAGTAGTAGTTGTTGTTGTAGTGGTAGTAGTAGTAGTAATAGTAGTAGTAATAGTATTAGTAGTGGTAATAATAGCAGTAGGAGTAGTAGTAGTAGTAGTACTAATAGTAGTAGTAATAGTAACAGTAGTAGCAGTAGTAGTAGTAGTAGTAGTAACTGTAGCAGCAATAGTAGTAGTACTAGTAATAGTAGCAGTAGTAGCCGCAGCAGTGGTAGTAGTAGTAAAAGGAGGAGGAGTAGTAGTAGTTGTTGTAGTTGTAGTAGTAGTGTTAGTGTTAGGAGTTGTAGTACTAGCAGTACGAGTAGTAGTGGTAAGAATTGTACTAGTGCTAGAAGAAGTAGTAGTAGTAGTAGTCGTAGCAGCTGTAGTAGTAGAAGTTGTAGTAGACTTGGTGGTAGGAGCGGTGGCCGCAACAACAGTAGTAGTTGTAATAGACATAGTAGAAGTTGTAGTAGAAGTCATGCTAGTAGTACCAGTAGTAGTTGTGGTTATTGTTGATAGAGTAGTAGTAGTTGTTGTTCTTGTTGTTGTTGTAGTAGTAGTAGTAATAGTAGCTATAGTTGTAGGTGGAGTTGGAGTTGGAGTAGTAATAGCAATAGTAGTAGCTGGAGTTAGGGTAGTAGCAGTAGGAGTTGTAGTAGTAGTAGAAGTAGTGGGAGCAGGAGAAGGAATAGTCGTACTAGTAGTAGTAATAGTAGTAGTAGTAGTAGTAGTAGTACTAGTAGTGAAGCAATAGCAACCGCAGTTGTAGGAAAGTTGTAGTAGTAGTAGTATTCATGTTAGTAGTAGTAGCACAGTTATTGGAGGGAGTAGGCGTATTAGTTGTACTAGTAGTAATGTAGCAATAGTCTTAGTAGTAGTTGTAATAGTATTAGTAGTAGTAGTAGCAGTTGTAGTAGTAGTGATAGTAGTAGTATTAGTAATAGTATTAATTGTTGTAGCAGCAATAGCAGCGGTTGTAGTAGCAACAATAGCAGTAGTAGTACTAATAGTAGTGTTACTAGCAGCAGCAGCAGTAGTAGTAGTCTTAATAGTTGTAGTAGGAGTAGTAGCAGCCGAGTAGTAGTAGTGGTAGTAGTAGTTATTGTAGTCGTCGTAGTAGTAGTAGTAATAGTTGTAGTAGTAGCAGTAATTATTGTTTTTGCATTAGTAGTAGTAGGAATTGGAATAGTGTTAGGAGTAGTAATAGTCGTAGTGGTTATGGTAGTAGTAGTAGGAGCAGTAGACACAGTTGGAGTTGTAGTAGTAGTAGCATAGTACTAGTCATAGTAGTAGTAGTAGTAGTAGTAGTAATCACAGTGTGAATAGTAACAACAGTAGTAGTAGTAATTACAGCAGCAGCAGTAGTTTTTATAGCCATAGCAGCAATGGTAGCAGCCGTAGGCGATGTGTTAGGAGTAGCAGTAGTAGTAGAGGTAGTAGTAGTAGTAATAGTAATTCTAGTAGCAATGTTAGTAGAAGTATTAGGATTAGTATAGCAATAGTAGCAGTAGCAGTAATAGCAGTAGTAGCTGTGGTAGTGGTAATTGGTGTAGGAGTAGGTGTTGTAGTAGTAGTAGTTGAAGTAGAAGTTGTAGTAATAGTAGTAGTTGTTGTTGTTGTTTTTGTTGTAGTAGTATTTATAGCAATAGTAGCAACAGGAGCAGCAGTAATAGGAGGAGCAACAACAATAGTAGTAGTAGTAATAGTAGTAATAGTAGCAGTTGTAGAGGAATTAGTAACAGTAGTAATAATACTAGTAGTTGGAGTTGTAGTGGCAGTCGGTGTAGGAGTAGGAGTAGTAGTAGTAGAAGTAGTAGTAGTAATAGTAGTAGTAGTACTAGTAGTAATGTTAATGTTTCTAGCAGTAGTATCCGTAATAGGAGTAGTAGTTGTAGTTATTGTAGTAGTGTTAGTAATAGAACTTGTAGTACTCGTAGTGGTAGTAGTCGTAGCATTAATAATAGTATTATTAGTTGCAGTAGGAGTAGAAATAGTAGTAGTCATAGTAAAAATAGTAGTGGTAGTAATATTAGTACTACTGGTACTACTGCTATTGTTACTACTACTGCTAATAGAACTATGACTAACACTACGGCTAACGCTACTGCTCCTACTACTAATGCTACTACAACAACTCCTGTTGCCGCTACTACTACTACCACCGCAACAATTGCCGCAACTACTGCCACTACTACTGCTACTAATACTTCTCCTACTACTATTGCTATTGCTCCTACTTCTACTACAACTATGGCTACACCTAGTCATCCAACTACTGCTACTACTATTGCTACTACTAATAGTACGACTACTACTGCTACTACTACTACCAATACTTCTACTACGACTGTTGCTACTATTGTACGTCTGCGACTACTACCACTACCATTACAATGGCTATTACTGCTACTTCTACAATCACTTTCATGAATGCTACTACTACTGCTGCTGCTATTAATACTACTAGTTATGCTACTACTGCTTCTGCTGTAACTACTACTACGGCTATAACTGCTACTGCTACGACTACTACTATGACGATTGCTACCACTACTACGGTACGAATACTACTTCTACTTGTAGTACTATTATAACAACTACTACTACCACAACAACAATAACTACTGCTGCTACTACTATTGCTACAGCTACAACAGCTACTATTACTACTACCACCACTTCTACTACTACTACAACAATAACTACTACTGCTACTACTACTAATAATAATGCTACTACGCTTCTGCTACTACAGCTGTTGCCGCAACTGCTACAACAACTACTACAGTTGCT
Source organism: Trichopus zeylanicus subsp. travancoricus (assembly GCA_005019695.1). Taxonomy (NCBI): domain Eukaryota; kingdom Viridiplantae; phylum Streptophyta; class Magnoliopsida; order Dioscoreales; family Dioscoreaceae; genus Trichopus; species Trichopus zeylanicus. Next base: position 32,070 of record RXID01021531.1, read on the forward strand.
GCTGCTACTACTACTAATATTGCTACCACTACCACTACTACTGCAGCTGCTATGACAAATACTACTACTAGTGTAACAACTACAAATTCTCCCACTACTATTACTACTGCTGCTACTACTGCAGCTACTCGAACTAATACTACGGCTGCTGCTACTACTGCTACAACTAATATTACAGCTGCGGCTACTACTAGTACCATTATTATTACTACTACTATTACTTCTACTATTACTACTACTATTGCAAAAACTGCTAGCACTACTTCGATTGCCACTACTGCTACTATACTTGCTACAATTAATACTACTACTAATACAACTATTGGTACTACTACTGCAACTACTACTACTACTACTCCAACTAATATTGGTGCTCCTACTACCAGTACAGCTACTACTAGTATTACTTCTAGTACTACTACTACTACTACTTCTTCTTCTACTACTACTACTATTACTACTATGACTACTACTACTATTACTACTACTACTACTAATACTACGATTACTACTTCTACTACTATTACTACGTGTAGTAGCAGTACTACTACTACTACTACTTCTACTAGCTCTACTACTATTACTACTTCAACTATAACTACTACTACAACTTGTACTACTACTGTTATTGCTTCTACGGCTGCTACAGCTACTACTGCTATCACCACTTCGACTGCTACAACTGCTGCTACTGTTACTACAATTACTACTGCAACTACTACTACATCTACGACTACTGCTACTTCTACTACGGTTGCTACAACAAATACTACTACTATTATAAAACTATAACAATTAGTGATGTTGCTACTGCCACTAGTGCTACTGCTACAACTAAGACTGCTACTACCACTTCTACTATTACAACTACAACTACTACTAGTGCTACTAATACAACAACAAATACTAATGCTACTAATACTACTTCTACTACAACAATAATAACTACTACAACTACAGCTTCCCCAACAACAACAACAACAACAACTACTACTACTAATGCTACCACTACCGCAAATGCTACTACTATTATTACTGTCACTGCTATTGCTGTTATTGCTATTACTGCTTCTATGGCAATGACTATTACTGCCATTACTACTACTTCTACTACCAATACTACTGCTACTACTACTCAGACTACAACTTCTGATACTCCAACAAATACTACCGCTACTATTACTACTCCTTCTACTACTAGTATTTCTGCTACTACTTCTACTACTACCACTATAACTACAGTTACTTCTAAAGCTACTACTACAAAAAAAATAACTACTACTCTACTACTACAACTACTACTACTGTTGATAATGCAACTACTATTACTACAAGAACAACAATAACAACAACTACTACTACTATTGCTACTATTACTGCTGCTGCTGTTGCTGCTCATGATACTACTGATACTACTGGTACCACTCCTACTGCTGCTGCTTCTGCTTATATCGATATTACTACCGATACTACTTCTATTACTACAACAACTACTACTACTACACCTACTACTACTACTAATTCAACTACTGCTTCTGATACTACTACTATTTCTCTTAGTACTACTACTACAGCTACTACTATTGCTACTTATACTGCTGCTGCAATTCCGCCTACTACTACTACTACTACTGCTGCTACTGCTACTGCTACGACTACTACTACTATGACATCTACTATTTCTATTACTACTACTACTACAACAACAACTACTACTACTACTACTACTCCAACTACAAAAACTACTACTGCTGCTGCTGCTACTACTACTATTACTATTACCACTGCTAGTATTGCTACTATTACTACTGCTATGACAACTATTATCGCTACTACTACTTCTACTGCTACTTCTATTACTTCCACTAATACTGCTCCTGTTGGCTATTACTACACTGCTACTACTACTGCTGTTGCTATTTCAGCTACTACCACTTTTACTACAACTTCTATTACTACGACTAGTGCTATTACTATTGCTTCTACTGCTACTATTAATAGTACTTCTCCTAATACTACAACTACTACTACAACTACGACTACGACTAGTATGACTACTACTATAACTGCTAATACTACTGCTGATGCACCTACTGCTACTACTACTACTCCTACAGCTATTACAACTACTACTGCTCCTACTGCTCTAACTACTACTACTACTGCTACTTCTACTACTAATACAACTACTACTGCTCCTTCTACTATTACTACTATTATTTTTACTAATAATACTCCTACTACTACTGCTACTGGTCCTGCTACTACTGCTACTGGTCCGCCTACTACCACTACAGCTACAACTACTACTACTATGACTGCTACTACTACTACTACTACAAATACTGCTCCACCTACTACTACTACAGGAACTACTACTCCTACTCCTACTGCTACTACTACTACTACTACTACTATTGCCCCTGCTACTACTACTACTACTCCCCCTACTACTACTACTACTACAACCACAACAACTACTACTGATACTCCTACCACTACTCTTGCTACTAATACTCCTACAACTATTGCTACTAATGCTACTCCTACTACAACTATTACTGCTCCTGCTATTAGTACTACTCGAACTACTACAAGTGCTACAACTACAGCTGCTGCGACTATTAATACAACAACTACCATTATCGCTACTATGGTTGCTGTTACTACTTCTCCTAGTACTATTGCTACTACTTCCACAACTTTTATGGCTGCTATGACTACTACTACTATTACTACTATTACAACAACAACTACTACTACTACCACCACCACTACTACTACTGTTACTTCTACTACTACTGCTACTACTACTACAACTAGTACCACTACTACTTTTTCTAACACTACCACTACTTCTACTACTACTACTACGACTACTACTAATTCTACTTGTACTACTACTATTTTTACTAGTTCAACTACTACTACTACTACTTCTACTACTAAAACTTAAGCTAATAGAACCACTGCTACTGCTACTCCTATTCCTATTACTACTACTACTATTACAACTATTGCCATGGCTAAAATAGCTACTGCGGCTACTGTAACTACTACTACCTCTCCTACTACTATTGCTACTACAATCGCTGCTACTGCTATTACAGCTACTACGACTACTACTACTTCTCCTACTACTACTGTACTACTACTACTATTGCTATGAATACGACAACTACTAACTACTGCGACTAACTGTTATTATCGCTACTACTACCACAACGGCAACCACGACTACTACTACTACTACTATTACCACCACTACTACTACTCTGGCTGCTACTACGACTTATGCTGCTACTACTTCCCATACTACTACTACTAATGTTGCTAATGTTCCTACTACGACTGCTATTGCTACCAATATTACTACCACCACCACTACTACTACTACTTACTCCACAACTATTACTACTACTACTACTACTCTGACAACAACTACTATTATTCCTAC
>RXID01021532.1:6427-136656 GCA_005019695.1 Trichopus zeylanicus subsp. travancoricus
TAGTAGCAGTAGTAGCAGAAGTAGTAGTAGTTGGTAATAGTAATAGTAGTAGTAGTGGTAGTAGTAGTACTAGCAGATGTTGTAGTCGTAGTAGTACAAGTAGCTGTAATAGTAGTTATTGTAGTAGTAGTACTAGTAGACGTTGTTGTCATAGTAGTACAGGTAGCAGTAATAGTAGTAGTAGTATTAGTAGTAGTAGGAGTAGTAGTAGTAGTAGTAGGAGCAGTTGTAATAGGAGCAGCAACTGTAGTAGTAGTAGTACTAGTCGTAGCAGCAGAAGTTGTTGTAGTAATTGTAGTAGTAGTAGTAGTATTCGCTGCAGTAGTAGCAATAGCAGCAAAAGTGGTGGTAGTAGTAGTGGTAATAGTAGTAGTAGTAGTACTAGTAGACGTTGTTGTCATAGTAGTACAGGTAGCAGTAATAGTAGTAGTAGTATTAGTAGTAGTAGGAGTAGTAGTAGTAGTAGTAGGAGCAGTTGTAATAGGAGCAGCAACTGTAGTAGTAGTAGTACTAGTCGTAGCAGCAGAAGTTGTTGTAGTAATTGTAGTAGTAGTAGTAGTATTCGCTGCAGTAGTAGCAATAGCAGCAAAAGTGGTGGTAGTAGTAGTGGTAATAGTAGTAGTAGTAGTACTAGTAGACGTTGTTGTCATAGTAGTACAGGTAGCAGTAATAGTAGTAGTAGTATTAGTAGTAGTAGGAGTAGTAGTAGTAGTAGTAGGAGCAGTTGTAATAGGAGCAGCAACTGTAGTAGTAGTAGTACTAGTCGTAGCAGCAGAAGTTGTTGTAGTAATTGTAGTAGTAGTAGTAGTATTCGCTGCAGTAGTAGCAATAGCAGCAAAAGTGGTGGTAGTAGTAGTGGTAATAGTAGTAGTAGTAGTACTAGTAGACGTTGTTGTCATAGTAGTACAGGTAGCAGTAATAGTAGTAGTAGTATTAGTAGTAGTAGGAGTAGTAGTAGTAGTAGTAGGAGCAGTTGTAATAGGAGCAGCAACTGTAGTAGTAGTAGTACTAGTCGTAGCAGCAGAAGTTGTTGTAGTAATTGTAGTAGTAGTAGTAGTATTCGCTGCAGTAGTAGCAATAGCAGCAAAAGTGGTGGTAGTAGTAGTGGTAATAGTAGTAGTAGTAGTACTAGTAGACGTTGTTGTCATAGTAGTACAGGTAGCAGTAATAGTAGTAGTAGTATTAGTAGTAGTAGGAGTAGTAGTAGTAGTAGTAGGAGCAGTTGTAATAGGAGCAGCAACTGTAGTAGTAGTAGTACTAGTCGTAGCAGCAGAAGTTGTTGTAGTAATTGTAGTAGTAGTAGTAGTATTCGCTGCAGTAGTAGCAATAGCAGCAAAAGTGGTGGTAGTAGTAGTGGTAATAGTAGTAGTAGTAGTACTAGTAGACGTTGTTGTCATAGTAGTACAGGTAGCAGTAATAGTAGTAGTAGTATTAGTAGTAGTAGGAGTAGTAGTAGTAGTAGTAGGAGCAGTTGTAATAGGAGCAGCAACTGTAGTAGTAGTAGTACTAGTCGTAGCAGCAGAAGTTGTTGTAGTAATTGTAGTAGTAGTAGTAGTATTCGCTGCAGTAGTAGCAATAGCAGCAAAAGTGGTGGTAGTAGTAGTGGTAATAGTAGTAGTAGTAGTACTAGTAATTGTAGTAGTAGTGTTAATAGTTGTAGCAGCAGTAGCCGCATTGGTGGCAGTAGTAGCAGTAGTGGTAATGGTTGTAGTAGTAGTAGAACTAGTGGTATTAGTGATAGTAATAGTTGTAGTAGTTGCAGTAGTAGCAACAGTAGTTGTTGTTGTGGTAGTAGGAGTTGCAGTTGTAGTGCAAGAAGTTGTAGTAGTGGTAGTAATAGCAGTAGTAGTGGTAGTCGTAGTCATTGTAGTTATAATAGCAGGAGTTGTAGTAATTGTAGTCATAGTAGTAGTAGTAGCTGTAGAGTAGTAGTAGCTGTAGTAGTAGTGGTAGTAGTAGTAGTAGTAGTAGTAGTAGTTATTGTTGTTGTTGTTGTTGTCATTGTTGTTGTTGCAGCAAAAGTAGCAGTGGCAACAGTAGTAGTTGTTGTTGTATAAGTAGTAGTAGTTGTAGTAGCAGTAGTAGTAGTAGTAGTAGTAGCAGCAGTAGTAGCAGCAGCAATTGTAGTAGTAGTAGTAGTTATCGTTGTTGTTGTAGCAGTAGAATCAATAGTAGCAATAGTAGCAGTCATAGTTGTGGTACCAATAGTAGCGGTAGTAGAAGTAGTTCTTGCACTAGTTATAGTCGATGTAGCAGTAGCTTTAGTAATAGTAGCAAGTACAGTAGTACTAGTAGCCGTGGCTATAGTAGCAGTGCTAGCAATAATAGTTGGAAGAAAAGTAGTAGTAGCAGCAGTAGTTTTAGTAGCAATAGTAGCAGCAGTTTTAGTAGTAGTAGTAGTAGTAGTAGCTGTAGTTGCAGTAGTAGTAGTAGTAGTGTAGTAGTAGTCATTGCAGTAGTAGTAGTAGTTGTTGTTGTTGTTGTTGTCGTAGTTTAAGTTGTAGCACTAGTAGCAGCAACAGTAGTATGAGTAGTAGTAGTAGTCATTTTTGTTGTAGTAGTAGTAGCAGTAGTTGTAAGAGCAGCAGTAGTAGTAGTGTAGTAGTAGCAATAGTAGTAGTAGTTGTTGTAATAGAAGTTGTAGTTGCAGCAACTTCAGGTGTAGTAGTAGTGGCGGTAGTTGTATTACTAGTCATTGTTGTCATATCAACAGTGTAGTAGCGGTAGTAGTAGAAGTAGTAGAACTAACAGTGGTAGTAGTGGAAGTTGTGGCAATAGTACTAGTAGTTGTAGCAGTTGTAGTTGTAGCAAAAGTAGCAGTAGTAATAGTAGTAGTAGTAGTAGAACTAGTAGCAGTTTAGTTCTAGTAGTAGTAGTAGTTGTACTAGAAGTAGAAGATGTAGTAGTAGTAGTAGTAGTGGTTGTAGCAGTAGTAGTAGCAGAAGCGACAGTAATAGTGGTAATTGTTTTAGTGTGAGTAGTAGTAGTAGTAGTAGTAGTAGTAAAAGTAGTAGTAGTAGTAGCAATAGTATTATTAATAGCTAAAGTAGTTGTAGCAGTATTAGCAATAGTAGTGGCATTAATAGTACCGGTACTATTAGTAGTAGTAGTAATAGTAGCGCAACAGTAGAAGTAGTAGTAGTCGTAGTAGCTGAAGTAGTTGTAGTAGAAGCAGTAGCTGGAATAGTAGTTGTAAAAGTTGCAGTAGTCGTAGTAGTAGTAGCAGCAACAGTAGTAGTAGTAGTAATAGTAGTAGTAGTACCAGTAGTAGCATTGGAAGCAGTACCAGTAGAAGTGGTAGCAGCAATAGTAGCCGTAGCAGTAGGAGTAGTGGTAGTAGTAGTAGTAGTAGTTGTTGTAGTAGTAGTAGCCGTAACAATTGTAGTAGTTGTAGTTGCAGCATCAGCAGCAGCAGAAGCATTTGTGGCAAGAGTAGTGGTAGGATTAGGGCTTGCTGTAGTAGTTGTTGTAGTTTAGTAGTTGCAGCAACAGCGGTAGTAGTAATGGTAGTTGGGGTAGTAGTAGGAGGAGGAGGAGGAGTAGTAGTAGTAGTGGTAATAGTAGCAGCAGCAGTAGTAGTGGTAGTAGTTGCAATAGAAGTAGTTGCAAGTGTAGTAGTAGTAGGAGGAGGACTAGTATTTATAGCAGTAGGAGCAGTTGTAATTGTAGTAGGATTATTAGTACTAGTTATTGTAGTTGTAGTGTAGCAATAATAGTTATCGTAGTATTAAGTGCAGTAGTAGTATTTATAGCGTAGCTGTAGTAGTAGTAGCAGTCATAGTAGTAATAGTAGCAGGCGAAGGGCTCGTAGAAGAATTGCTAGTAGTAGTTGTAGTAGTGCTAGCAGTAGTAGTTGTAGCGGTAATAGAAATAGCAGTAGTAGTAGTAGTAGTAGAAGTAGTAGTAGAAGTTAGGAGTAATAGGAGTAATAGTGGTAGCATTAGTAGCAATAGTTGTAGTTGTAGTAATAGCTAGAGTAGTAGTTGTCGTAGTAGCAGTAAGATTAGTATTAGTAGTAGTAGTATTAATAGTAGTTGTTGTTCTTGTTGTACTAGTTGTAGTGTAGTAGAATTAGCAGTAGGAGTGGAAGAAGGAGCAGTAGTGGTGGTAGTAGCAGTTGTAGTAGAAGTAGTAGAAGCAGTAGTAGCAGAAGTGATTGTAACAGTAGTAGCAGTATCATTAGCAGTAGTAGTAGTATAAGTAGTCATAGTAGTTGTTGTAGTAGTGGTAAAAGTCGTAGTTGTGTTACATGTAGAAATAGTAGCAGTAGTAGTTGTAGTAGTAGTAGTAGTAGCAGCTGTAGTTGCGATAACAGTAGTAGTAGCCACAGTTGTTATAGTAGTCAAATAAGTAGCAGTAATAGTAGTAGTGGTGGTAGTATTAGGCATAGCAGTAGCATTAATAGTGGTGTCAGTTGCTGTAGCAGCAATAGCAGTAGGAATTGCAATAGTAGTATTAGTAATTGAAGTAGCAGCAGTTGTAGTGGTAGCAGTAGCAGTAGCAATAGCAGTTGTGGGAGTAGCAGCATCAGTAGTAGTAGTAGCAGTCGTAGTTGTAAAAGTAGAAGTAGCAATAGCGGTAGTAGTACCAGTACAAGCATTAGTAGTAGTAATAACAGCAGAAGTAGTGGTAGTAGTTGTAGTAGTAGCGACACTTGTAATAGTAGTAGCAGCAACAATAGTAGGAGTAGTAGTTGTAGTAGTAGCAGTAGTGTAACAGTTGTTGCAGTAGCAGTAGTGGTTGTAGCAGTAGTAGTACTAGTAGTACTAGTAGTAGTAGTAGTAGTGGCAGTGGTGGTTGTAGTGGTTGTAGTAGTAGTAGTAGTAGTAGTAGTAGTAGTAGTACTAGTAGTAGTAGTAGTAGTAGTGGTTGTAGTAGTAGTAGTGGCAGTAGTACTAGTAGTACTAGTAGTCAGATAAATAGCAGTAGTTGTTACGATTGGAAAAGTAGTAGTAGTTGTTGTTGTAGTAATTGTAGTAGTAGTAGTAATATTAGTCACAGTTGTAGTAGTAATAGTAGTAGTAGTAGCAGTATTAACAGAAGCGATAATAGTCTTAGTAGTAGTAGTAGCAGCAATAGTAGCAGAAATAGTAGTAGTCGTAGTAGCAGTCATAGTAGTAGTCATAGTTGTTGCATCTGCAATAGTAGTAGTAGTAGTAGAAGCAGCAGAATAATAGTAGCAGAAGTCGAAGTAATAGGAGTAGTACCAGTAGTATTAGAAGCGATAGTTGTAGCAGAAATAGCAGAAGCAGTAGCAACATATTTGCGGTAGTAGTAGTAGCTGTAGTAGAAATAGTAGTTGTGGTGGTGGTGGTAGTAGTAGTACAAGTAGTGAAACTAGTAGCAGTAGTATTAGTAGTAGTAGTACTATTCATTGCCGTAGTAGAAGTAGCATAGTAGTAGCAATAGTGGAACTCGTAGTAGTAGTAGTAGTAGCAGTAGTAGTAGTAGTAGTAGTAGTAGTAGTCATAGTTGTGGCAGTAGTAGTAGGAATAGTAGTAGAAGTAGTAGCGGCAATAGTAGCAGGAGTAGTAGCAGTAGTCAGAGTAGTAGTAATAGCAACAGCTATAGTAGTCTTGTTGTAGTAGTCGTACCACCAGTAGAAATAGAAGTAGTAGTAGCTGAAGTTGTAGCAGCAACGGTAGTAGTAGCAATAGCAAAAGTAGTACTAGTAGTAGAAGTAGTAGTTGTAGTAATAGTAGTAGTAGAAGTAGCAGTAGTAGTAGTAGAAGAAGTAGTAGTAGTAGCAGTAGTTTATGCAGCAGTAGTAGTAGGAGTAGTGTTACGTGTAGCAACCCAAGTAGTAGTAGTAGTTGCCGAAATAATAGAAGTAGTAGTAGTAGGAGTAGTAGTAATTGTGGCAACAGCAACAGCATTAGGAATAGTTATAATAGCAGTTCGAGCACTAGTCGCATTAGTATTATAGTAGTAGTACTTGCAGCAGCAGTAGTAGTAATAATAATAGTTGTTGTAATAATAGTAGTAGAAGTTGTGGGTACTAGTAGTAGTAGTGGGAGTAGTAGAAGTTGTGGCAGCAACAGTAGTAGTAGTTATAGTTGAAGTTATAGAAGTAGTAGTTGTAGTGCTAAATATAGTAGAAGTAATAGCAGTATCAGCAGTAATAATAGAAATAGTAGTAGTGGTTGGAGTAATAATCGCATTAGTGGTAGTAATAGTAGTAGTTGGCGGACTAGTTGCGTTAGCAGTAGCAGCAGTAGTAGTTGCGGCAATAGTAGTAGTTGTAGTATTAGTAATAATAGTTCTAGAAGCTATAGTAGTAGTAGTTGTAGTAGTACTAATAGTAAAAGTAGCGGCAGTAATAGCTGTAGTAGCAGCAGTTGTACTAGTAGTAGTAGTAGTACAAATAGAAATAGTAGTAGTAGGCATATTAGTAGTAGTAGTAGTGTGGTAGCGGTACTAGTAGAAGTAGTAGCAGTAGGAGTAGTAGTAGCAGTAGTAATAATACAATTACAACTGCTTCTGCGACTACTGCTACTGCTGCTACTACTACTCCTACTATTGCTACTATTACTTGGACTACTACACTTACTATAACTAATACTACTATGACTACTACTACTACTACTAGTCCTACAACTACTACTATTACTTCAACTACTACTCATTCTCCAACTCATACTACCACTAATACATCTACTAAAACTAAATTAACACTGCTGTTGCTACTGCTATTTCTACAACTACGACTACAACTACCACAGTTGCTACTACTACTACTAATGCTACTATTACTTCTATTACTCCTACTACTACTACAACAACTACAACTATTACTCCTTCTACTACTACTACTACTTAATCCTACTACTTCTACTACTACTGTTATAGCTACTGCTAATACCACTACTACTGCTACTACTTCCATCACTACTACTACTACTACTATGAGTAATACTAGTACTACTGCTGCTGCAACAACTACTGCTACAACTACAACTACTTCTGCTACTACTACTACTACTGCTACTTCTGCTACTACTACTACTGCTGCTGCTGCTACTACTACTACGGTTGCTGTTGCTACTTCTATTGTTGCTGCTACTACTACTACTACTATTACTACTATTATTGCTACTACCACTTCTACTACTATTACTTCTCCTACTACTATTGCTACTACTGCTAGTACAACTACCATTGCTGCTGCTACTACTTCTGCTATGGCCACCACCACCACTACTTCTCTTTCTCCTATTACTACTACTACTACTACTTCTCCGACTATCGCTACTAGTACTATTACTTTCACAACTTTCCCTTCTACTACCAAAATTGTTACTACTAGCACTACTACTACTATTACTACTGCTACTACTACCACTTTTCTTACTGCTACTACTACTACCACTACTCCTGCTACTTCACCTGCCACTGCCACTACTAGTACGACTACTTCCACTACTTTACCTACTGCTGCTACAGTTGCTACTACTACTGTTGCTACTACTATTGCTACTACTACTACAACAACTACTATTAGTACTACTACTCCTGCTACTATTACTACTACTACTCCAGCTACTATTATTGCTAATACTACTACTACTATTAGTACTGCTACTAGTACTGCTATGACTACTATAGCTACTACAACTACTACTGCCACTATTGCAATCACAACTACAACTACTTCTGCAACTTTTGCTACTGCAACTACTACTACTTCCCCTTCTACTACCACAACTACTGCTACCACTGCTACCACTGCTGGTATTATCATTACAGCTACTACTACTATTACTTTTATGAGTGGAACTTCTACTATAGCTACTACTATTACAACTATTACTGCTACTAGTACAGCTACTGCGACCACTACTACTACTATTATTACTTTTGCTACTAATACTAGAGCTACTACTACGACCGCTACTACTATTACTACTATTACTGCTACTATTGCTACTACTACTACTACTACTACTATTCCTACTACTGCTACCACTGCTACTACTATTACTGCAACTGCAACTACAGCTACTACTACTATTACTACTATTACTTTTACTGCTGCTGCTACTACTACTACTCCAAATACTACTACTACTGCAGCTGTTGCCCCTGATGCTACTACGACTACTACTACTACTACAATTACTAATACTGCTACTGCTCCCACTACAACTATGACTAATACCACAACTAGTACTGCTGTTGCAAATGTTGCGACTACTACTATTACTACTACAACTACAACAACTATTACTACTATTACTAGCATTTCTATCACACTACTACTGTGGCTATTGCTACTACTGCTAATACTGCTTGTACTACTACTACTATTATTACTAATACTGCTTCCACTACGGCTACTACTGCTGCTGCTTCTACTCCTACTACTACTATTACCACTACTACTAACACTACTATTACGGGTTGGAGTGCTGCTACTGCTTCTACTACAACTACAACAACCACTACTGCTACTACTACTACTACCACTACTACTACAATTATTGCTACGACCACTACAACTTCTACTACCACTGCAACTACTACTGTTGCTGCTGCTGCTGCTGCTGCTACTACTTCTACTTCTACTACTGCTGCTACTTCTACTACTTATACTACTACTACGAAAATTGAAACTACTACAACTTCTACTACTACTGCTAATGCTTGAACTACCACTTCTCATACTACTACTAATACTGCTACTATTCCTTCTACTGTTTCTGCTTCTACAACTACTACTACCATTGCAACTGCTAATACTTCTGTTGCCATTGTTGCTACTTATACTTCTACTACTACAATTGTTGCAACTATCACTACTGCTACAACTGCTGCACCAGGTTATACTACCACTGCTACTACATCTTCCACTACTACTAGTACTAGTACTACTGCTAATACTAATACTTCTGCTACTTCTACTACTACAACAATTATTATTATTCCTACTACTACTGCTACAGGCACTACTACTTCAACCACTTCCTCTAATTCTACTACTACTATCACTCCTAGTACAAAAACGAGTACAACTAGTACTACTACTGCTACTACTAGAAATACTACTGCTACAACTACAATTGCAACCACGATTGCTATTACGACTAGCACTACCACTGCTACTATTGCTACTACTACTACTGCCACTACTACTGCTACTTATGATACTACTACCACTACTACTACTACTCCCACTATAACTGCTACTACAACTAGTACTCTCACTATTACCACTACTGCTACTGCTACTATTGCTATTGTCACAACAACTACTACTACTGCATTTGCTACTGCAACTACTACTACTAGTGCTACTACAATTACTACTACTATTGCTACTGCTGCTACAATTACTACAACTTCTACTACTGGTACTACTACGATTACTACTACTGCTACTACTACAACAACAACTACTACTACTATTATTACTACTACTATTAATACTACCACAATTACTATTGCCACTACAACTGCTACTACTACTATCACCACCATTACTGCTACTACAACTACTGGGCAACTACTACTGGTGCTTTTTCTACTACTACTCCTATTACTACTGCTACTACCAATACTACTCCTACTATCACTACTGCTACTATTACTACTACTACTCGTACAACAACTACTACTGTCATTACTACTACCACTACTACTACTACAACTACTGCTACTACTTCTACCACTACTACTACTACTACTATTTGTACTATTACCACTACTGCTGCTACTGCTACTACTATAGCTATTACTACTATTGCTACTACTATTACTTCGACTCCTACTACCACTACTACTTCTATTACTGCCACTACCACGACGTCAACTATTACTACTACCACTCCTACTACTACTCCTACAACTACTATAACTACTGCAACAACAACAACAACAACTACTACTGCTACTGCTACTGCTACTACTACTACTACTACTGCAACTGCTGCTGCTACTTCTACGGCTGCTACAACTACTACTACTAATCATGCTACTACTAAAGCTACTACTATTACTTCCCTATTACTACTTCTACTACTGCTAGTACTACTACCACTATTGTTGCAAATACTACTGCTACTACTACCAATACTACTACATCTCTTACTATTATTATTACTACTACTACAACTTCTCTGACTACCACTATGTGTACCACTACTTTCACAACTTGCCCTTCTACTGCTACAGCTGCCACTACTAGTACGACCACTACTATAACTATAACTCCTACTACTGCTACTACTACTACTACCACTTTTTTTACTACTACTACTACTACTTTTGCTGCTTCTGCTACTACTAATACTATTGCTACTACTACTACTACCACTACGACTAGTAGTAGTAATACAACTACTACTACTTCTCCTACTACCACTACTAGTACAACTACTCACACTACTTTGTTTACTGCTACTACACTTGCTACTTCTACTACTACTACAAAGGTTTTATGTTCTGGCCGAAACAAAAATGAAACCATAAATTTTGTTACGGTTTAGGGTCTACTGTTCATCTTCGTTGGTGACGAGAGCAAGCTTGATCGGGGAGCTCGCCGGGCGAGCTTGCGCAGTGAGCTCGCACCGGCTTCGTGTCTGAGCTCGTGCCCTCGCCAGACTAGCCCTGCGCGCTCACCAGCCTGCCGCCACTCCCTCTCCCACCTCGCGCCCTCACCAACCTGCTCCTACTCTCGCAAGCTGAGGCCGGCCTTGCACCAAGACCAGCATTGTCGCCAGTCTGGTTCCAAAGCCTTTACCGGTTTTTGTCAAATACTATTCATGTACATAATATTATTCACGTAATTGTTCATTATTTTTAAAAATTTTCAAACATATTATAATTTTTTAATTTGAAGTTAAAAAATACTGAAAATTATTTTGATCGAAACACGTTGAGTTTTTTGTTCACGTGCATGCGTTCATGACAGTTCTACCGAAAGTAAAGCCAAAAAAAATTTCTATCAGTCTCACCCCCATGTGAATCGCTGTCATGAGATTGCGTAAAACAGGTTGTTCTATCTCATATATTTATAAATATTGATCTCGATCTTCCAGATACTGAATTCATAATTCCATATCCAGATGTTTTAAACTCAATTGATGATGATGATGATTAGATGTATAACATTATAATCAATAAATTATGTTTATGTCAATTATATTTGAATAATAAGTTAAATTTGCTTATGTTAATTTTTTAATTTTTTAATCATATTCATATTATTTCTTATATTTTTTTTAGATAGCAATATATAAAAACAGTGGTTAAATATCAAAATTAATTTTAATTAATTAAAATAATATTTAATAATGTGGTAAAATTAATTATAAATTATTTCATAATTTATAAATTTTTTAAAAAAAATTTCAAAATTTTATCGTATTTTTCATTCAAAGTCAAAGTACATTCAAAATAAAATTAAACTCTGGTCAACATACAATTAATAACTAAAAAGAATCTTTCAGCCGAAACCGAAACGGCTGAAACTGAAACCGAAACGACCGAAACGTATCGGTTTCGCTGGGTGCCGAAACTGAAACCGAAATCGATACTTAAAACCTTGACTACTATTACTCGTATAACTACTATTACTGCTATTACTGCTACTGCTGCCACTACTACTACTATTCCTACTACTACTACTACTATTACTACTGCTACTAGTATTGCTATGACTACTACAACTATTACAACAATACTGCCAGTACTGCTACGACAGCTACAACTACTGCTACTACGACTGCTACTACTGCAACTACTACTACTTCTTCTACTACTACTACAACTACTGCGATTACTATTACCACTACTACTCCTAATATGACTACTACTAGTTCTACTATTACTACTACAACTACTACTACTATTATTACAACTCCTACTACTTCTACTACTACTACTACTTCTACTAAAAGTACTACTACTACTACTAAGACTCCTACCACCACTACAACTACTTTTCCTAATACTACTACTACTATTGATGCTGCTACTACTAATACAACTACTACAATTACTACCACTACTACTACTACAACTACTACTACCACTACTACTACCACTGCTACTACCACTCGTACTCCTCGGTCTACCAGTACAGCAACAACAACAACAACTACTACTACTACTACTGCCCCTATTACTACCGCTATTACTACTACAACTAGTATTACAAATACTACTGCTACTACCTCTGCTACTACTACTACTAGTACTACTACTGCTGCTCCTACTCTTACTACTACTACAACCACTACTACTACTTTCATGACAACTACTACTCCTAATACTTTTACTATTACTAGTACTGCTCCTGCTTCTCCTACAGCAACACCTACGAGTATGACTTCTATTGCCACTACTGCTTCTACTTCTAGTACTACTACTACTACTCCCAGCACTTGCACTATTACTATCACTACATCAGCTATTACTCCAAATGCTACTACTACAACTACAACTACCGCTACTCGTACTACTACTACTACTACTACTACTACCACTACTACCACTACTATTATTATTACTACCACAACAACAACTACTACTACTATTACTACTACTAAAACTAGTACTACTTCTACTACTTATTCTATTACTACAAGTACTACTAATACTACTTCAACTGCTACTACTAGTACTACTAGTACGACTTCTACTACTACTGCTACTAGTACTACTACTACTATTACTACTACTACTACTACTACTGCTGCTGCTACATCTACTGCTACTACTACTATTACTACTACTACTATTACTACTACTACTACTACTCCTCCCACTACTACTACTACTACTACTACTACTACTACTACTACTACTACTACTCCTCCTCCCACTCCTCCTACTACTACTACTCCTCCTCGTCCTATAATAACTACTACTACTACTATTACTACAACTACTACTATTACTACTACTACTACTACTACTACTAATTCTGCTACTATTGCTGCTACTACTACTATTACAGCTACAGCTATGACTACTACTACTCCTACTCCTACTACTACTTCTGCTGCTAGTACTACTACTACTTCTAGTACTACCACTATGACTATTGCTGCAACAATAATTGCTACTACTACTACCACTACTGCCGCTACAGTTACAGCTGCTCCTACTACTGCTACTACTACTACTGCTAGAACTACTACTCCTACTACTACTACTACTACCACCACCACTACTTCTACTACTGCAACTCCTACTATTGCTACCACTACTATTGCTACGGCTACTTCTACTACTAGTATTACAAGAACAATTGCTACTACTACTACCATTATTGCCGCTACAGTTACAGCTGCTACTACTACTGCTGCTGCTACTACTACTACTACTACTGCTACAACTACTACTGCCACTACTGCTACTCCTACTACTACTACTACTACTACCACTACTTCGGCTACAGCAACTCCTACTATTGCTATCACTACTATTGCTACAGCTACTTCTACTACTACCACTTCTACTACCACTACTAGTACTACTAGTACTACTGCTGCTCCTCTGCTTGTACTGCTGCTACCGCTACTTCTACTATTACTACTAATATAGCTATTACTACTACTACTACTTCTACTACTAGTACTAGTACTAGTACTACTATCCCGCTACAACTACTACAAGAACAACAACTACTTGTACTACCACTACTACCACTTTTAGTTCTCTTAAAACTACTATAACTACTATGACTACTACTACTACTGCTACAACTGCTACTACTATTACTACTACGACTACAACAACTATCACTTCTACTACACCAACTAAGACAACTACCACTACTACAGCTACTACACCCACTAATACAACTACCACTACTTCTGCTACAACTTCTACAAATCCTACCACTACTAGTCCTACTCCTTCCAATCTTACTACTACTGCTACTACTATTACTATTATTATTACTTCTACTACTACTATTATACCTTCGACTACTGCTATAACTACTGATACCTCTACTAGTACTATTACGACAATAACAACAAGCACTACTACTACTACTGCTGCGACGACTACCACAACTTCTACTTCTAGTACTACTGCTACCACTATTATTACTACTACTACTAGTGCTGTTGCTGTCGCTGCTGCTATAGCAACAACAACAACTAATACTATTACTGGTCCTGTTGTTGTTACTACTACTGATGCTGCTACTAGTATTACTGCTGCTACTGGTAATACTACTACTACTACTAGCAATACTAATACTACTTTTGCTGTTGCTGCTGCTACTACCGCTGTTGCTGCTGCTACTGCTGCTACTACTACTATTACTACGACTACTATTGCTACTGCTCGCTCTACTGCTGCTATTACTACTACTAGTAGTAGTACTACTACTACTACCACTAATACTACTGCTGCTATTGCTGCTGCTCATAATCTTATTTCTGTTGCGACCATTACTACCACAGATGATGATGCTACTACTACTACTAATATTGCTACTACTTCGTCTACCACTGCTACTACTACTACTTCTATGACCCCTACGAGTACTATGACAACTACCATTGCTGCTACTGCAATTGCTGCTCCTACTACTACTACTACTTCTACTACTACTACTACTACTACTACTACTACTACTACTACTACAACTACTACAACTACTACTACTACCACTCTATATACTCTGACTACTACTACTGCAACTACAAGAAAAACTACTGATACTACTACTACTTGTACTACAACAACTACTACTACTCCTACAACTCCTAGAACAACAACAACTACTACTACAACTAATACTACTGCTACTACTACAACTAATACTACTACTACGTCTCCTACTACTACTACTAAAACAAATACTCTTACAACCACATCCACTACTAATACTACTGCTGCTGCTGCTAATGCAGCTATTGCTACTACTCCTACTAAAAAAAGTGCTATTTGTACTACTATGACTACTCCTACTACTACTGGGACGACTACTACTACTACTACTACTTCTACAATTACTATGACGACTACTACTACTGCTACATCGACCACTACTACTACTACTACAACTACTTCTACTACTACCACTACTACTACTACTACTGGTTTTACTACTACTAATACTGCTACTCCAACTACCACAACAATAATAACAACTACTACTACCGCTGCCACTATTACTGCTACTGCTATAACGACTTCTACTTCTACTACTACTACTACCACCACCACCACTACTGCTGCTAATACTCATACTCCTTCGTCTACTACCACAACAACAACAACAACGCCTACTACTACTACTTTTACTACCACTATTACTATTACAACTACTATTATGACTATTATTGCAACTACTACTACTAGTATTACAACTACTACTCCCTGCTCCTGCTACTACTACTACCGCTACAACTACTTCCACTACCACTACTCCTCGTACCACTTTTACTATTACTACTGCTATAGCTCCTTCTCATACAACTACACCTACGAGTACAACAACCATTACTACTACTGCTACTACTTCTTGTACTACTACTAATACTACTCCTAGTACTTGCACGACTCGAACCGCTATTACTAAAACTACTTCTACCGCTACTCCTACTACTACTACTACTACTAACTTACTACACTACTACGACTACTACTACCCTACTGACTACGACTACTCCGACACTATTGCTACTACTACTAACTACTACTACTACTTCTACTACTTATACTACTACTACTACTACTACTACTACGACTACTACTGACTAAAACTACCTACTACTACTACTGACTATACTACTACTACTACTTCTACTTACTTATTACTTGTTCACTACTCTACTACCCCTACTACTACTACTTACTACATACTACTCTACTTTGCTACTAGTAGTGCGAACAATACCAATATTACTACTACTATTACAACTACAAGTATTATAACGATTACTACTACTACTCCTCCTTCTACTACTACCACCATTACTATTGCTATTGCTACTACCACTACTAATACTACTCCCACTACTACTACTACAACTACATCTATCACTACTACTACTACTACTACTATTATTACTACTACTACAACAACTACTACTACTATTAATACTACTACTACTACTACTATTACTACTACTATTACTATTACTACTACTATTACTATTACTATTGCCACTACTACTACAACTACTGCTACCATTGCTGCTGCTGCTGCTGCTACTACTACTACAATTATAGCTATAGCTACTACTACTACTTCTCCTACTACTTCTGCTACTTCTACAACTAGTACTACTACTACTGATACTACTACTAGTTCTAGTACTGCCACTACGACTATTGCTACTACTACTGCCACTACTGCTACTACTACTTCGCCTGCTATTGCTACAGCTACTGCTACTACTACAGCTACTGCTACTGCTACAGCTGCTACTACTACTGCTGCTACTACTGCTACTGCTGTTGTTACTACTACTACTGCTGCTACAGCCACTACTTCTGCTACTTCAACTACTACTATTGGTACTACTACTTCTACTACGGCTACTACTAGTACTAGTACAACAACTACTACTACTTCTACTACCACTAATACTACTGCTTGTACTATTACTACCGCTGCTTGCACTATTAGTACTGTTGCTACTACTGTTACAGTCGTTACTACTGATACTAATTCTACGGCTACTGCTAATACTACCACTACTAGTACTACTAATACTACTGCTACTACTGTTACTATTACTACTACTATAACAACAACAACTACTACTACTACTACTAATACTACTATTGCACTAATGCTACTAGTACTACCTCTACTGCTGCTACAACTTCTACTTCTACTACAACTATTGCTACTGCTGCTACTACTAACACAAATGCTACAACTTTGCAATTGCTGCAATTTTACTACAGCTACTGCTCCTATGTCAGCTACTACGGCAACAACAACTAGTACTTTTGCTGCTACTTCTACTATTGCTACTGCAGCTTCTACTACTAATACTACTACTGCTACTATTGCTACTACTGTTACTACTAGTG
The DNA here is from genome assembly GCA_005019695.1 of Trichopus zeylanicus subsp. travancoricus. Lineage (NCBI taxonomy): Eukaryota > Viridiplantae > Streptophyta > Magnoliopsida > Dioscoreales > Dioscoreaceae > Trichopus > Trichopus zeylanicus. Next base: position 23,438 of record RXID01021532.1, read on the forward strand.
CAACTGCTAAAACTGTTACTATGACTAATGTTATTACTACAACTACTGCTGCCACTACTGCTATTGTTGTTATTGTTGCTGCTACTAATACTACTATTGTTGCTGCTACAACTGTTGCTACTACTAATATTACTACTAGTACTAGTACTCCTAATACTACTACTACTACTACTACCACCACCACCACCACCACTACCACCACCACCACCACAACAACTACTACTACTACCACTACTACTACAACTGCTCGTACTACCACTACTACCACTACAGTTACTACTACTGCTACTACTATTACTATTGCTATTGCTTTTACTACTAATGCTGCAAATGCTACTACCACTACTACTACTGCTAATACTCCTCCTACTACTACAACCACAACTACTACTAGTTCTACCACTGCTACTACTACTACTATAACTACAAATAGTACTGTTACTTCACATACTACAACAACTACTTCTACTACTACATCTACTACAACCGCTACCGCTACTGCTACGGCTACTTTTACTACTAGCACTATTGTTATTGTTGCTACTACTACTGCTACTACTATTACTACTAGTGCTACTACTCCAACTACTACTACTACTGCTACTACTACTGGTACTACTACTAGCACTACTAGTACTACTAGTACTACTACTACTACTACTACTTTTACTATTGCTACTGTTGTTATTACGGCTGCTACTACTACTACTATGATTATTACTGCTACTACAACAACTTTTACTACGGCTACTACTGCTACTACTATTAATACTTGTACTACTTATCCAACTACTACTACTACTACAACAATAACAACAACAACAACAACAACAACTACTACTACTACTACTACTACTACTACTATTACTACTACATCTCCTTCTACTTCTACTACTACTACTACTACTATCATTACTACTACAACTACAACAACAACTACTACTATTGCTACTACTACTACTGCTACCACTACTACCACTACTACTACTACTACTACTACTATAGCTACTATTACTTCTTCCACAACTACAACTACTACTAGTACCACTACTTCTACTATTACTAGAACTAATACTACAACAACGACAATTGCTACTACTACAACTACAACTACTACTAGTAGTAGCACTACTATTGCTGCTTCTACTACAACTGCTACTACTTCTTCTACTATGGCTACTGCTACTGCTACTACAACTATTACTACCGCTGCCACTACTACTACAACTACCACCAAAACTTATACTACTACAGCTCCTAATGCTACTACTACTACTACTATTACAACTGCAGCTACTGCTGTTGTTGTTGGTACGACTACTACTACTACTACCGCCGCTGCTGTCACTACCACTACTGCTGTTGCTTCTACTACTACTACTAGAACTACGTCTGTGACTTCTAATACTACGACTACTACTACTGCTACTGCTACTACTACTACTACTATTGTTGCTATTGCTCCAACGGTTGTTGTTGTTGCTGCTACTACCACTACTAATACTACTACTATATCTCCTGCAACTACTAGAACTGCTATAACTATGACTGCAACTACTACTGTAGTTGCTTGTACTTCTACTACTACTTGTACTATTGCTACTGCTTTTCTATGGCTACTACTACAACTACTACTAGAGCTCCTACTATTACTATTACGGCTATTACTGCCACGACTGCTGCAACTGCTACTACTACAGCAACCATTGCTGCTATTACTACTATGACTGCCGCTACAAAAGCTTCTATTACTACTACTACTGCCACTACAGCTACTACTACTCCTACAACTGCTACTACTGCTGTTGCTGCTACTACTATTGCTACCGCTACTCGCACTACGACTGTTGCTGCTACTGATCTTGCTGCAACTACTACTACATCTACAACTACATCTCGTACTCCTAATACAACTGCTACTACTGTGGATGGTACTACTATTGCTTGTACCACTGCCACTAATTTTGCTACTATTGCTACTAACACTAGTGCTACTCCAACCACTACTACTACTTCTACTTCTACTGTTACTACAACTAATACTTCTACTACTACTATAGATACTACTACAACTGCAACTACTTTGGTAGTAGTACAACTACGATTGCTACAGCTATGACTGCTACAACTACAAATGTTACTACTGCATCTACCATAGCTGCTACTTCTACGACCACTACTACTACTACCGCTGCTACTGCTACTACTACTACTACCACAACTACTGCTATGGCCACGAATACTACTACTACTATTACTGCAAGTACTGCGACTACCACTACTAATAGTACTACTACTACTACTACAGCTTCGAGTACTACAGCTGCAGCTGCTACTACTACTGCTGCTGCAACAACTACTAGTACTACTGTTTTTGCTGCTGCTACTCCTACTACTACAACATCATCTACTAGTACCACTACTCCTACTACAACTATAACTGCTACTACTAATACTACTACTTCTACTTCTACTACTACTTTTGCTATGACTACTACTACTACAACTACTTCTACTACTATTACTACTACTACGGCTACTACTGCTACCACTACTGCAACTACCACTACTGCTACTACTACTGTTGCTATTGCTATAACTACTCCTACTACTACTACACCTACAACTAAAACAACTACTACTCCTGTTGCTACTGCTATTACTGCTGGTACTACTACTACATCTATAAGTAGTTATCCTATTCGTAATACGACTGCTACTACTAATATGGCTACTACAACTACTGCTATTGCTTTTGCTATTTCCACAAATTGTACTTTTACTACTACTACTACAACTACCAATACAACAACAACTACTACTGCTACTACCACAATTACAACAAATACTACTGCTACTATTATTACTAATACTATTCCTACTACTACCACTGCTGCAGTTGCTTGTACAACAACAACAACAACAACTACTACTACTATTTCTCCTGAAGCCACTACTGCTACTATTACCACAACTACTGCTACTACTACTGCTACTACTATTGCTACTACCATGACTACTGCTATTACTATTGCTGCTGCTACTATAATTATTACTACTATTGCAACTACTACTGCTACTCCTACTATTACTACTACTACAACTACTACAACATCTACTACTAGGGCTGCTAAAACTGCCATTACTACTACTACAAATATTGCTACTATTGTTGTTGTTGTTGCTACTACAACTACAACTTCTGCTACTATTGCTACTTCTGCCACAACCACAACTATTACCTCTACTACTACTACTGCTGCTGCTACTACTACCACATCTGCTCATACTACTATTATAGCTGCTACTGCTACTACTATTACTACTACTGCTGCTACTACTACTACTACTACCACTACAACAATGACAACTACTACTACTACCACTCTTACTACTACTACAACTACTACTACTACTACTATTACAACTACTTCTGCTACTAGTACTACTGTTGTTGCTCCTACTACTACTACTACTACTACTACTACTACTACTACTACTACTACTATTACCAGCACTACTGCTACTACTACTACTACTACTACTACTATTACCAGCACTACTGCTACTACTACCATTAGTACTACTTCTACAACTAATACTCCTACTATTATCACTATTACTACGATTATTACTGCTACTACTACTACAACTAGGACTACTACCATTACAACTACAAATACTAATACCATTACAACTACAAATGCTACAATAACTACTTCTACTACTACTACTATTACTACAATGAGTACTAATACTACAACTACTATTGCTAATACTACTGTAACAACTACTACGACTCCTGCTACTGCAACTACTACTGCTCCTACTAGTACTACTACTTCTACAACTCGTACTGCCACTCCTACTCCAATTTCTACTCCTGCCACTCCTCCGACAAGAACAACTACTACAACTGCAACTACTGCTACTACTACTACTACTACTACTACTACTACTATTACTACAACAACAACAACAACAACAACAACAACTACTGCTACTATTACTTCTACCACAACTACAACAACTACTAGTACCACTACTTCTATTACTACTACAAATAATACTACTACTATGACTATTGCTACTAGTGCTACCACAACTACTACTACTAGTAGTACTACTATTGCCGCGTTTACTACAACTGATACTACCTCTCCTACTATAGCTGCTGCGGCTGCTACCACAACTACTACTGCTGCTGCCGGTACTGCTACTACTACTACCAAAACTTATACTACTGCTACTGCTAATGCTACTACTACTATTACTAAAACTACAACTACTGTTGCTGCTACTGCTATTGCTACAACTACTTCTATTGCTATTGTACTCACTACAACTACTACTGCTGCTGCTACCACCACTACTACTACTGCTACTACAGCTACTGCAATTAGTACTGCGCCTATGACTTCTATTATGACAACTACTACTGCTGCAGCTCCAACTACTGCTACTTTTACTGCTATTGTTGCTACTGTTGCTGCTATTGCTCCTGCTGTTGTTGTTGCTGTTGCTATTACCACTACTAATACTACTACTAGATCTCCTACAACTACTAGAACTGCTACTACTATGACTGCTACTACTACTGCCGTTGCTTCTACCTTTACTACTACATGTAGTACACCTACTACTTTTGTTATGACACTAACAACAACTACTACAACTCCTACTATTACTATTACTGCGACTACATCTACTACTGCTACAACAACAACTACTACTACTGCCAATGCTACTACTACTACTACTACAAAAGCGGCTACTGATACTACTACTACAGCTATAACTACTACTACTGCTACACTACTACTACTTTTGCTACAATTGCTATTACTGCTACTACTACTACTGTTGCTATTGCTCTTGCTGTAGCTACTACTACTACATCTGCAACTACATCTCCTACTAAGAATACAACTGCTACTACTATGGTTGCTACTACTATAACTTGTACTACTGCTACTACTACTAGTGCTACTCCCACTACTACTACTGCTGCTGCTTCTAGTACTACTACAACTAATACTTCTACTACTACTACGACTACTACTACAACTGCACTACTACTAGTAGTTGTACTATTATGACTGCTACTACTACAAGTGCTACTACTTGTTCTACCATAGCTGCTGCTACTACGACCACTACTGCCACTACCACCGCTGCTACTACTAATACTGCTACCATAACTACTAGTACTGCTCCTGCTGTTACTACCACTAATACTACTATGACTCCTGCTGCTGCTGCTACTGTCACTACTGCTATAGCTACTACTACTGCTGTCGCTGCTGCTCTCACAATGACTACTAATTCTACTACAAGTACTGTGGCTACCACTCCAAATAGTACGACTGCTACTACTGCAACTTGGAGTACTGCAACTGTTGCTGCTACTACTACTACTAATGCAGCTGCTACTACTACTGCTGCTCTTGCTGCTGCTACTCCACTACTCCAATTGTTACTACTATTGCTACTCCTGCTTCTACTACTACTTTCTCTATGACTACTAGTACTACTACTTCTACTACAACTACAACAACTACTACTGCTACTTATAGCTATGAGTATTACTATTACTAATACTACTGCAACTACTGCTACTACTATTATAGCTTCAACAACAACTACTACTGCTACAACTACTACTACCTCTACTACTGCAACTACACTACTGCGACTGCTATTGCTACACTGTACTCCTACAACTACTACAACTATTAAAGCCACTATTGCTATTACTACTACTGCTACTGCTACTACTCCTCCTACTACTACTCCTACAACTTGGGCAACTACTACTACAAGTGTAGCTACTGCTGCTACTACTACTACTACATCTACAACAACTTCTCCTACTCCTAATATGACTGCTACTACTATGGCTGCTACAACTACTGCTATTGTTTTTGCTGCTGCTACTACTTGTACCGCTACTACTACTTTTACTACAACTACTACTACTACTAGTGCAACTACCACTACTACCACAACTGCTACTGCTACTACCACTAATACTACTACTGCTGCTGCTGCTACTATTACTACCACTATTGCAACTACTATTACTACTACTGCTACTACTACTATTATTACTAATATAGCTGCAACTACTGCAATTGCTGCTATTTTCTAGCACAACTACAACTACAACTACTACTATAACAGCTCCTACAGCCAGTACTGCTACTCTTACCACTACCACTGCTACTATTATTACTACTACAACTATTACTACTGCCATGACAACTGCTATTACTACTGCTGTTACTACTATAATCACTACTCCTACTGCAACTACTACTGCTACTCCAGCTATTAATACTATACAACTATTACTACGACTACTACAACTTCTACTACTAGGGCTGCTAAAACTGCTACTACTACTACAAAAACTACAACTTCTCCTACTACTGCAACTTCTGCTACTACTACAACGGTGACAACCACTGCTACTATTTCTACTACAACTAGTACTACTCCTAGCAATATTGCTACTCCTACTACTACTACTACTACTACTACTCTACTACTACTAATACCACAACTACTACAACTATAATTACTGGTACTACTACTACAACTACTATTAGTACTACTTCTACAACTAATACACCTACTACTACCACTATTATTACTACTATTACTACTACTTCTACTACTAATACTAATACCACTACTGCTACAAATGCTGCTACAACTACTTCTGCTACTACTACTAGTCCTGTCACTACTAATACAATGATGACTACTACTACTACTACCACTACTGCTATTGCCAATACTACTACTCCTACTTGTACAAATACTACTACTACAACTCGTGTTGCCACTCCTACTGTAACTCCTACTCCTACCACTCCTCCGACAAGTACAACTACTACAACAACTACTACTCTTTCTACTACTCCTACCACTACTACTGCTGCTGCTACAACTACTACTATTGTTACTTCTATTACCACTACTACTACTATTTCTATTGCTACTACTACTAGTACTTTTGCTAGTACTCCTACTCCAACTCCAACTAATACTACTACACCACCTACAACTACTACAACTAATAATACTTCTACTTCAATAGGAACAACAACAACTATTACTACCCCTACACCTGCTCCTACCACAACTACTACTACTACTCCTACTCCTACTACTGCTACTACTACTCCAACTCCAACTCCAACTCGCACAACCACTAGTGCTACTACTAGTACGACTACGATTACTACTACTGCTACATGCCCTCCAACTGCTACAGCTGCTTCTACACCTAGCGCTACTGCTACTACTATTACAACTACTCCTGCAACTACTACTACTACTATTATTAGTACCACTTCCACTACTACTATTACTACTACTTCTATAACTACCACTCCTACTCCTACAACTACTACTACTTATATTATAACTACTACAACAACAACAACAACAACAACAACTACTACTACTACTACTACTACTATTAATACTACAAATACTACTACTGATACTACTATCACTTCTATTACTACTAGTGCTACTACTACTACTACAATGACTACTAATACCTGCCACTAATACTATGATGACAACAACAACAATAACTACTACTACTACAATTGCTTCTACCACTACTACTACTACCTCTATTACTACTACTGCTACTACTACACTATTGCTACAACTACATCTACGACTACTACGACTCAACAACAAATTCTACTACTAATATTACTACGACTACTACTTGTCTTCTGCTCTTCTACAACTACTACAACTCCTACTACAACTACATCTACAAATCTATTCCTACGGCTTCTACTCTTACTAGTACTACTACTAATTACTACTATACTGCTACTACAACCACTACACCACGACTACTAACTACTTACTACTACTACTACTACTACTGACTACTTACTACTACTACTACTAAACTACTACGACTACGTACTACTACGAGACTACGACTACCACGACTACTACTACTACTATTACTACTATTACTAATACTATAATAACTATTGCTACTACAACTAATACCACAGCTACAACAACTACTGCTACTACTTCTACTCCTACCCCACAAAAAACACCTACAACTACTTATGTAACTAGTATTACTGCTGCTACTACTACTAATACTACTCCTCCTGCTACTACTACTAAAACAACTACAACTACTACGAATAATACTAGTACAGCTACTACTACCACAACTGCTACTAATGCTACAGCTAGTACCTCAACTACTACTACTACAACTTTGACTACTGGCACTGCTACCAGTCCAACAACTACTACTATTACTACTTTGATACTACTACTGATACTAATACTATTGCAATTACAACAACTACTACTACTGTTGCTACTTCTCCTATAACACCTTCTACTACTATATTTACTACTACTACTACAACAACAACTACTACTTCTACTACTATATTGGCCACTACTACTACTGCAACTATTAATCCAATAGCTTCTGCTGCTACTCTAACTGATACTACTACTACTACTATAGTTGCTACTACTTCTTCTACTACTACTACAAATATTACTACTACTATTACTACTAAGACTGCTACTACCACTGCTACTATGACTCATCCTCCTACTACTTCTACAATAACACTACAACTACTACAACTGATGCTACTACTACTACTACAACAACAACAACTACTACTACTATGACTACTACTAATAATACTACTACTACTACTTCAATTACTACTACAACTACTACTATGTCTACTACTACTACTACTACTTTTGTTGCTACAAATACTATGACTACTACTATACCTATTCCTACTAATACAACTATTACTACTAATATTGCAACTATTATTGCTACAACTACTTCTACTGCTATTACTACCACTACTACTACTACAACAACAACAACTACTACTGCTATTATTGCTACTACTACCACTACTATAGCTACTACTACAACTACTATTACTACTACTTCTCCCGCTACTACTACTCCTACTACTCCTACTACTCCTACTACTCCCACTACTACTGGATCTACTACTGCCCCTGCTCCTACTACTACCCCTAATCCTACAACAACTCATATTATAACAACTACTGCTTCTAATAATACTACTACTAATACTACGTCTACTACCACTACGACAACTACTACTAAAACTACTTCTACTACTGCTACAAGTACTACTACTACTGCTACTACTACCTCAGCTATTGCTACTGCTTCTACTACTAGTTCTGGTATGGCTACTATTACCATAACAACTACTACCACTGCTGATGCTATGGTTGCATCTCCTACTACTACTACTACTGTTGTTGCGGCTAATAATGCTACTACTACTAGTACTACTGCTACTGCTACTAATAATGCTACTACTGCTGCTGCTGCTGCTGCTACTAATAATGCTACTACTACTATTACTACTATGACTCCTCCTTCTACTTCTACAACTGCCACTACTTCTATAGCTACTATTGCTGCTACTACTATGACTACTAGAACAACAACTACTACTATTACTACTACTACTACTACTACTACTACTAGAACTACTACTACTACTACTACTACTACTACTACTACTACTACTGTTGCTGCTACAACTACTACTACTGTTAGTACTACTACTGCTATAACTATTGCTACAACAACAACTACTACTACTACTACACCTATTACTACTAATACCACTACTACTACTAATACTACTACTGCTACAATTGCTACAAGTAATTCTACTACTATTAATAATACTACTACTACTAATATAACTTCTTATCCTACTACTGCTATTACATCTATTATTACTACTACTATTGCTTCTACTACTACTACTACTACCACTATTGCTACTACTGCTGCTGCTGCTCCTACTACTCCTCCGACTACTACTACTTTCTCTACTATTACTACTATTACTAGTAGTAGCAATAGTAGTAGTAGTAGAAGTAGTAGTAGCAAAAGTAATAGTAGAAGTAGCAATAGTAGTACTGCCAGAAGTAATAGAATTAGTGGCAACAGTAGATGGTGTAGTAGGAGTAGTACTAGTAGTAGTAGCCATAATCGTTGTACCAATAGTAAAAGTAGCAATGGTAGTGGTAGTTATGGTAGTAGTACTAGTAGTAACAGTTGTAATAAAAGTTGTAGTAGTTGTAGTGTTAGTAGTATTAATAGCAGTAGTAGTAGATGCATTACTGGCAGTAGTTGTAGTAGTAGCACTCGTACCAGTAGTAGCAATCATAGCAGTAGTAGCAACAATAGTAGTGGTGGTAGTAGTGGTAGAAGAAGCAATAGAAGTAGTAGTAGCTATATTAGTAGTAGCAATTATAGTAGTAGCAGTCGTAGTAGTAGTACTAGTACTAGCAATTGTAGTAGTAGTAGCAACAGTAGTAGTGGTTGTAGTAGTAGCAGTGGTAGCAATAGTTGTAGTGGTAGTGGTAGTGTTTATTTTCATAGTAGTAGTATTAGTTGTATCAGTAGTGGCAATAGTAGTAGTAGTTGTTGTAGTAGTTGTAGTTTTTGTTATAGCAACAGTAGTAGTAATAATAGTAATTATAGTAGTAGTAGTAGTAGTGATTGTATTAGCAGTAGCAGCAAAAGTAGCAGTTGAAGTAGTGGTAGCAGTAGTAGCAGTAGCAATGGTAGTAGCAATAGCAGTAGTTGTAGTAGTAGTAGTAATTGTAGTAGTAGTAGTAGTAGTAGTAGTAGAAGCAATAGTACTAGTTGTAGTGGCAGAAGTAGTAGTTGTAGTAGTAGTGGCAAAACTAGTAATAGGAGTAGTAGTTATAGCGGCACTAGTATTAGTTGGAGCAGCCAAAGTCATAGTAGAAGTTTTAGTAGCAGCAGTAATAGTAGTAGTAGTAGTTGTTGTTGTTGTTGTAGCCTCAGAAGTGCTAATGTAGGAGTAGTAGCAATAATCGTAGTAGCAATAGTAGCAGTCGAAGGAGGAGTAGTAGTAGTCATAGCTGTAGTAGCAGTAGTAGTAGTCATAGCTTTAGTAGTATCAGTCACAGAAGCAGAAGTAGAAGAAGTATTAGTAGTAGTAGCAGTAGTTATTATGGTAGTTGCAGCAGTATTAGTAGTAGTTGTAGTTGGAGTAGTTGTATTAGCTATCATAGTAGTAATAGTAGCTGTAGTAGCAGTAATATTTTTGGTTGCGGTAGTAGCAGTTCCAATAGTTGCATCGGTTGTCGTAGTAGCTAGAGTAGTAATATTAGTTGTAGTAGCATTAGTAGCCATAGTAGCTGTAGTAGCAGTGCGGGTAGTAGTAGTGGTAGTAGCTGAAGTAGCAGTAGTAGTATTAGCAATGGTAGCAATAGTAGTAGAAGTAGTAGTTGTCATAGTTGTAGTAGTAGGAGTAGTAGATGTAGTAGCTATAGTAGCTATAGTAGTACTAGGAGTAGTAGTAGTAGTAGCAGGAGTTATTGTCGTATTAGTAGTTGTTATAGTAGTGGTAGCAGCAACAGCAGTAGTAGTAGGAGTAGTAGGAATAGTTATGGTAGTAGTAGCAGTAGTAGTAGTAGTAGTTCTAGTAGTAGGAGTAGGACTAGCAGCAGTAGTGGTCACAGTAGCAGCATTAGTACTAGTAGCAGCAGTAGTAGTGGTAGTAATAGTTGCAATAGAAGTAGTCATAGTTGTGGTAGTAGTAGTTGTTGTCGTAGTAATAGTAGTAGCAGTAGTAGCTGAAGTAGCAGCAGCAGTAGTAATCGTAATAGTTGTAGTAGTAGTAGTAGTAGTGGTAGTAGTAGTAGCAGTAATACTAGTAGTAGCAACAATTGTATTAGTTGGAGTAGGAGTAGTTGTAGTCAGAGTACTAATAGCAGTATTAATGGTAGTAGGAGAAGTAGTAGTAATGGTAGTAGTAGTCATAGACGCCGTTGTAGTAGTAGTAGCAGCAACAACAGTAATAGGAGTACTAGCAATTGTAGTAGTTGTGGCATTAGTAGTAGTAATAATATTAGTACTTGTTGTTGTAGAAGAAGTAGTTGTTGTAGTAGCTATTATTGTTGCAGGGGAGGTTGTAGTAGTAGTAGTAGTAGTAGCGTTAGTATTTGTTGTTGTATTATTAACACTAATAATAGCAGTAGTTGTAATATTAATAGTGGTAGTAGTAGTCATAGTTTTAGTAGTAGTAGCAACAGCAATTATTGCAGTTGTAGTAGTTGTAGTATTTGTTGTAGCAACAATAGCAGTAGTAGCAGTAGTAGTAATAGTAGTAGTAGTTGTAGTAGTAGCAATAGCTATAGTAGCAGTAGTATTTGTTATCACAATAGTCGTAGTAGTAGCAGTAGTAGTAGATGTAGCAATAGTTGTAGTAGTTGTTGTAGAAGCAATAGCAGCAGTTGTAGCAGTCAAAGTAGCGGTAGCAGTAGTAGCAATAGCAGACGTTGTAGCTGTAGTATTAGTAGTAGAAGTTGTAGTAGTAATTGTGGTAGTTGTAGTAATAGTAGCAGAGCTAATAGATGTACTAGTAGCACTACTAGTATTAGTACAAGTGGTAACAGTAGTAGTAGTAGCAGTCGTAGTTGTTGTTATAGTAGTAGTAGTAGTAGTAGTTGCAGTAGAGGTAGCAGTAGCAGTAGTATTAGTTGGAGTAGCAGTAGTAGTAGCGGCAATAGTAGTAGTAGTAGTATAAGTAATAGAAGAAGTAGTTGTAGTGGTTGCAGTATGGTAGCCGTACTAGTAGTAGCAGCAGAAGTAGTAATAATAGTAGTAATTGTAATAGTATTAGCAATCGAAGTAGTGGTAGCAGTATTTGCAGTAGTAGCAGAATTACTAGTCGTAGCAGTAGTAGCCAGCAACTGTAGTATTATTTGGACTAGCAGTAGTTGTAGTAGCAGTAGTAGTAGCAATAGTAATAGTAGTAGGGGAAGTTGTAGTTATTGCAATAGTAGTAGTATTAATAGTAGCAACTATAGCAGTAGTGGTAGTGGTAATAGTAGTAGTAGCAGTAGTAGCAGCAACTGTAGTAGTTGTTGTAGTAGTTGCGGAAACAGCTATAGTAGCGGTAATGTAGTAGTTGCAGTAGTAGTAGTAGTAGTAATAGTAGCAGTAGTAGTTGTTGTAATAGTAGTAGTAGCAGTAGCAATAGTGGTAGCAGTAGTAGTGGTAGTCATTGTAGTTGTAGAAATAGCAGCAACAGTAGTAGTAGCAGTAACAGTAGTAGTGGCAGTAGCTGTAGTAGTAGTAGTAGTAGCAGTAGTTGTTATAGTAGTACTACTAGTAGAAGTAGTAATCGTGATATAGTAGTAGTAACGGTCGTCATAGTAGCGGTTGCAGTAGTAGCAGTTGTAGGCGTAATAGTAGTGGTAGCAACAATATTAGTAGTAGCAGTAGTAGTTGTGATAGTAGTAGTAGTAGTATTAATAGTAGTAGTTGTGGCAGTCGCAGCAATAGTAAGAGCAGCAGCAGTAGTAATAATAGTTGTAGAGGTAGTAATAGTAGTAGTCATACTAGTAGTTGCAATAGTAGTAGTGGCAACAACAAGAGCAACTATTGCTACAACAACAACTACTCCTACTTCTACTACTACTACTACAACAACTGGTACTCCTCCTACTACTACTACTACTTCTGCTCCTATTACAAATACTACAATGGCTACTACTACTATTACTATTCCTACTCCTACGTCCATTATAATTACTTCTACTACTACTACTACTACTGTTACTACTACTCCTACCACCACAGCCATGACTTCTACTACTACTACTACTACTACTACTACTACTACTACTACTACTACGACTACGACTAATCCTACAATTACTTCTACCACTACCACTACTACTATTTCGAATACTACTACTACTACCAGTGCCACTACTGACACTACGACTATTACTACTACTATTAAAACAACTATTAGTACTACAACTAAAACTACCACCACTACTACAATTAATGCTGTAAATACCACCACCACTACTACAACTACTACTACAGTAACCACCACCACCACTACTATTACTACAACAACTACTCCTACTTTGATAGCAACCACTACGGCTACAACAATTACTACTACTACTACTAAAACAACAACTACTATTACCGCTACTTCTACTACTACTACTACTCCTACTACCACCACCATTGCTAGAACTAATACTACTACCACTCCTACACCTACTACGACCACCACTACTAGAAGAAATACTGCTACTACTGCTACTACTACTACTACTACTATTGCTGCTGCTACTACACCAACTACTACAACTACTACTACTACTACTCGTGACACTACAATTATTACTACAACTACTACTACTCGTAACACTCCTCCAACTATTGCTACTGCTGCTGCTGCAGCTATTACTACATCTACTAGAACTGCTACTACTACTACTACTGCTGCTGCTGCTATTAAAACTACTATTACTACTACTACTCTACTACTACTACTACTACTACTACTACTACTACTACTACAACAACAACAACTATTACTATAATTACTACCACTATTACTACTACAACTACTACTACTCGTGTTGCTGCTGCTACTAGTATAGCTACTGCTGCTGCTACTAGTATAGCTACTACTACTACTCTTACTACAACTAGTCTACTACTATGACTTCTAACGCTACTATGACACCTACTCCAACTCCAACTGTGACTACTACTCCTACCACTACTACTAAGACTGCTACTGCTACGACTACTACAAAGACTACTACTATCACTACTAAGACTACCATTACTACTACTATTACTACTACAACTATTACTACTACTACTACTATTGCTACTACGATTATTACTACACTATTACTACTACAACTCTGCAACTACTATTCTTACTACGACTACTAAGACTACTACTACTACTACTACTGTTACATCTACTTGTTACTACTATTACTTTGCTACTACTAGTCCGACTACCACTACTAAGACTACTACTGCCACTACTATTAATACTACTGTTAGTACTGCTGCTGCTATTGCAGCTACTACTACTACATCTACTATTACTACAGCTACTAATACTACTATTACTACTATTACTACTACTACTTCTACAACTACCACTATAGCCGCTATTGCTATTGCCACTACTACTACTACTACTACTACCACTACTACTACTACTGCTACTACTATTCCTACTCTTACTCCTACAACTACTAATAATGCAGTTGTTATTACTACCACAACTACTCCTACTATTACCACTATGCTGGAAATACTGCTCTTAATACTGCTACTACTACTACTACTACAAGTGCTATTACTACTACTACTTCTACTACTCCTACTACAACTACTATTACTACTACAATACTCCTACTATTAATCTGACAGCTACGACAACAACTACTGCTACTACTACTACTACTGCTATTACTACCACTATTACTACTGCGACATCAACTACTACCATTGCTACTGCTATTGTTGTTGTTGCTGCTGCTCCTATCACTACTACTACTACTACAATTACTTCTACAACTAGGACAATTGCTACTACTATTACTCCTACTATGGGTACTACTACTACTAACACTAACACTGCTACTACTATTACTAGTACTACTACTACTACTACTACTACTACTACTACTACTACTACTACTACTACAAATACTACTACTAATACTACTACTCCTACTCCTACAACGACTATCCCAATGTCTCTGACTACTATAATTATTTCTATTGTTACAAATAATACTACTAATCCTGATACTCCTACTACCTCTGCTACTACTACTACTATTACTACTACTACTACTCCTCCTACTACTACTACTCCTAGCACTCCAACAACTACTACTGCTGCTACTGCTTCTATTCCTGCTACTACTACTACTGCTACTACTACTACTGCTGCTATATATACTACTGCTATTACTACTACTACTACTACTACTATTATTATTACTACAACAACAACAACTATTAACTACTACTACTACAAATACTACTAGTACTACTACTCCTACTCCTACATCGATTACCACTACTTCTTCAACAACTACTATTATATCTACTGCTACTAATACTACAACTAATCCTAATGCTCCTATTACTGCTTCTATTACTACTACCACTCCTTACACTCCTACTACTACTGTTCATACTACGGCTACTACTATAACTACTACTACTACTACTACTACTACTACTACTACTACTTTTATTACTACCATAACTGCTCCTACTCCTTCTAATACTACTATTACTGCTCCAGCTTCTATTACTACTACAACTACTGTTGCCCTCGCTGCTACTGCTAATTCCACTACTACTACTGCTAATACTATTATTGTCACTATTTCTTCACTTACTACTTCACCCGTTTCTACAATGACTACTACTAATACTGCTACTTCTTCTACTACTATGACTAGTACTACTACTACTCCTACCATTTCTGGTGTTGTTGTTGCTGTTGCAAACATTACTACTACTACTATTGTTACTGTTGTTGCTAATACTACTACCACTACTACTACTACTTCTACGAACTTTTGCCACTACTATTGTGCCTTTACTACTGCTACTACTACTACTTGAACTACTAGTACCACTACTACTATTGCTGCTACAACTACTTCTACAACAACTACAACTACTGCTACTCCTTCTACTGCTACTACTACTACTACTACTTCTACTTCTACTACAACTACTGCTACTATTGCCACTATACTGCAACTACAGCTCTTAATAATGTTACTACTACTACTACTACCACTACCACCACCACCACTACTACAACTACTCCTAGTACTAATCTGACAACTACGACAATAACTACCACTTCTTCTACTACCAAGACTTCAACTACTACTGCTATGAGTTCAACTACTACTATTACTACTGCTATTATTCTTGCTGCTGCTCCTCTTACCGCCACTACTACTACTACTTCTTCTTCTATAACTACTACTACTACTACTACTACTATTACTACTACAACTACTAACACTACTACAATAACTACTACTACTTCTACTACAAGGACATTTACTATTACTACTACTCCTTCCACGGGTACTACTACTACTAAAACTAACACTACTACTACTACTACTTCTATTACTACCACTACTACTCCTACTCCTTTTACTATTACTACTACTACTACATTTGCTCCTGCTCCTACTACTACTGCTCCGGCTTATATTGCTACTACTGCTACTATTGCTCTTGCTACTGCTGCTAATTTCACTACGACTACTACAAATATTATTACTGTCGCTGCTGCAACTACTGCTACTTCTACTCTCACTACTTCATGCACTACTGCTATGACTGCTACTAATACGGCTACTTCTGCTACAACTATGACTAGTACTACTACTACTACCGCTGCTACTACCTATTGCTAACACAACTACTACTACAACTATTGTTGCAACTTTTGCTAATACTACTACTACTACTCTACGACTTCTCCTACAACTATTGCTGCCACTACTGCTACAATTACTACTAATACTACAACTATTACTACCACTACTACTACTGCTCTGTCTATTACTACTATTACTACTACTACCACTACTACTACACCTACTTCTCCAACAACTGCTGCTACTATTGCCACTATGCTACAAGTACTACTCTTAATATTACTACTACTAGTACTATTACTACTACTACTACTACTACTACTACTACTACCACTACTACCACTACTACTACTACTACTACTACTACTACTACTACTACTACTACAACAACAACTACTACTATTGCTACTACTACTACTACTTCTACTACAACTGCTCCTACTACTAATCTCACAACTATGACAACAACCACTGCTACTACTACTACCACGACTTCTTCTGCTACTACTACTACTACGACTACAACAACAACAACAACTACTACTACTACTACCTCAACTACAACTATTACTACTGCTATTGTTGTTGTTGCTACAGCTCCTACCAATACTACTATTACTACTAATACTACTACTACTACTTCTTCTTCTTCTTCTTCTACTACTACTAGCATAATTGCTGCCACTACTACACCTACTACGACTACTACAAATACTTAGACTGACACAACAACAACAAAAACTACTACTACGACTACTAGTTCTACTACTACTACTACTCCTACTCCTACAATGACTGTCCGTATGATTCCTACTACTACCATTACTGCTACTGTTACTAATACTTCTACTATTCCAAACACTCCTACTAATTTTGCTACTACTCTATAATTACTATTACTACTACTCCTACTCCTCCTACTCCTCCTACTACCCCTAGCACTCCTTGAACCACTTCTTTTGATGCTGTTGCTATTCCTGCTTCTGCTGTTGCTACTACTACTACTACTACAACTGCTATAAATACTACTAGTACAACAACTACTACTACTTCTACTATTACTACTACAATAACAACAACTACTACTACTACAAATACTACTACAACAACTACTCCTACTGCTGCTCCTACTCCTACACTAACGGCCATTACTTCTCCAACTACTACTATTATTGCTACTGCTGCTAATACTATAACTAATCCTAATACTCCAATTACTTCTGCAATTACTACTACCACTCCTTACACTTCTACTACTACTGCTGCTGCTGTCGTGACTGCTATCACTACTACTACTGCTGCTACTACTACTACGACTACTACTGCTACTGCAATTAATACCAGTGCTACTACCAGTACTACTACCACTACTATTACAACTACTACGATTACTATTACTACTATAACTTCTACTACTACTACTACTACTATCACTAGTAGTACTACTACTACTATTACTACTATTACTACTACTACTATGACTTCAACTACTACTACTACTACTACAACTACTGCTACTACTACTACTACTACTACTGCTACTACTACTACAACAACAACAACAACAACTACTACTACTACTACTACTACTAATAATAATAATAATAATAACAATACTATGATTTCTACTGCAATAACAACTACCACTGCTACTATTTCTACTACTCCTACTACTTTTATTACTACCAATACCACTCCTACTCCATTTACTATTACTACTACTACTACTTTTGCTCCAACTCCTACTACTACTTCTATTACTTCTACTACCACTACTGCTCCAACTTCTATTACTACTACTACTACTATTACAACTATTGCTACTAACACTACTACTATTGCTACTACTACTGCTACGTCTGCTACTACTCCTACTACTACTACTATTACAATTATTGTTGTTGTTGCTGCTACTACTACCACAACTACCATTACTACTACCACAACAACAACTACTACTACTATAATAATTGCTACTACAACTACTGCTACTACTGCTACAACTACTACTACTACTACTACTACCACCACCACCACCACCACTACTACTATGTTGCCCCTACTACTACTACTACTACTACTCCTATATGTTGGTCCTATCTATAACTACTACTCTCCTCCTCCTCCTGTATACTCCTATCCTGCTGCTGCTACTGCTACTGTTGCTAGTACTACTATAACTACTGCAACTACTGCTACTGTTGCTACTTCTACTACTACTTGTACTACCCTAACTACTACTCCTAATACTCGTACAACAACAACAACAACAACTACTACTACAACTACTTTTGCTCCTATAAATACTACTAAAACTAATACTACTTCTACAATACTACTATTACTAATACTAACAGTACTGCTTCTATTACTAATACTATGACTACTACCAATTTCGGTACTGCTACTACTACTATTACTCTTGCTACTGCTCCTACTACTAATACTAGTACTACTACTACGATAATTATTGCTGCTAATGCTAATACTGCTACTACTACTTTCGCTACAACTATCGCTACTATTACTTCTACTATTACAACTACTACTACTTCTGCTACAAAAACTGCAACTACTACGGCTACTACTACTGCTACTACTACTGCTACTACTACTACAACTACTACTACTGATGTTGTTGCCACTATGATAGCTACTACCACTGCCATTGCGGCTACTTGTACTAATACCACTACTACTGCTATAGTCACTCCTCATATTACACCTACTACTTCAACTTCTCCTACACCTGTTCCTACTACTACTCCTACTCCTCCTCCTACTACTGCTACAGCAACTACTACTACTTCTATTAGTACTACAACTCCTTTTGCTACTACTACTACTACTGCTGCTCCTATTACTACTACTACTATTAGTGCTTCTACTACTACTACTACTATAACTACTACTACTACTAGTACAACTACTACTTCTACTATAATTATTACCACTACTTCTACTTCTGCTACTTCTGCTACTATGACTACTACTACTACTACTCCTACTGCTATGGCTACAACTATAATTGATGCTGCTGCTACTACTACTACTACTACTACTACTACTACTATGACTACTACTGCTGCAACCACAACTACTACTGCTAATACTACTACAATTATTGCTACTACTACTATTGCTACTGCTATTGCTACTATTATTACTTCTACTACTCCTATTACTACTACTACTACTACTTCTACTACTACTACTACTACTACTACTATTACTACTACTACTACTACTACTACTACTACAATATTGCTACTCCTATTGCTACTATTACTTCTACTACTACTACTACTACTACTATTGCTTCTGCTGCAACTACTAATACTGGTTCTACTACTACCACAAACACTACTACTACTATGGCTACTCAAACTTTTAGAACTACTACTACTACTTCTGCTAGTACTACTACTACTACTACACTATGTCTTATACTTCTGGTAATGCAACTGCTACAACTAATACTTCTCCCACAACTATTACTAGGACTACTACTTCAGTTACTACTACTACCGCTACTCCTACTAATACTACTGCTACTCCTACTATCACTGCTACTACTAGTAGTAGTAGTACTATGATTAGTACTACTACAACTACTAGTTCTAATACTACTACTTCTCTACTATTACTGCTACACTACTACTATTACTTTTTCTACTACTGCTATGACTGCTACTACTACTACTATTGCTACTATGGCTACTACTACTAGCACTGCTACCACTACTATGATTGCTTCTGCTTCTACTATAGGTAATAGCTATAGTGGCAATAGCAATAGTGGTAGCAATAGCAGTAGTAGTAGTTGCGTAGCATTAGTAGTAGTAGCAATAGAAGTAGCAGTAGCAGTAGTAGTTGAAGGAGTGGTAGTAGTAGAAGTAGCATTGGTAGTTGTTGTTGTTGTAGTAGTAGAAGTAGTAGTATATGTAGTTTTAGCTATAGTTGTAGTAGTAATAGTAGCAGTTATAGTAGTAGTACCGATAGCAGTAGCAGTTGCAAAAGTAGTAGCAGTAGCAATAGTCATAGTAGTTGGAGTAGTAAAAGTAGTAGTAGTAGTAGTAACAGTAGTAGTAGTTGTTGTAGTAATTAACTTCATTAATAGTAGTATTCAAAGTGGTCATTGCAGTAGGAGTAGCAATAATACTAGTAGTAGTAGGAGTAAGAGTAGTAGTAGTCATGGTAAAAGTAGTAGTTGTAATAGCAGTAGTGGTAATAGCTGTATTGGTAGAAGTTATAGTAATAGTAGCAATAGTTGCAGTTGTTGTATTAGGAGTATTTGTAGTTATAGTTGTACCACTAGTAATATTATTTGTTGTAAGATTGGCATTATGAGTCATGGCAACAATAGTAGTAGTGAAAGTAGTACTATAGTAGTAGTAGTAGAAGATTATTAGTAGTACTAGCAGCTGCAACAATATGACTAGTAGTAGGAATGGAAGCCGTAAGAGTAGTAGTTGCAGTAGTAGCAGTAGTTGTAATACTGTTAGAAGCAGTAGTATTATAGTAGTAGTTATAGAACTAGTAGTAGTAGCAACAGTAGTATTAGTAGTAGTAGCAACTATAGTAGCAGCAGTAGAAGTTGCAACAGTAATAATCGTAGCAGTAGCAACAGTAATAGCAAAAGTAGAAATAGTTGTACTAGTAGTAGTAGTGGTAGCAATAGTAGTAGTAGTAGTAGGAGTAGTGGTAATAGTAGTAGCAGTAGTAGTTCTTGTAGCTGTAGGAGTAAGAGCAATAGTAGTAGTGGTAGTTGTGATAGTAGTAGGAGAAGTAGTAGGAGCAGTAGTAGTAGTAGTAGTAGTAGTAGTAGCAGTAGTAGTAGAAGGAGTAGCAGGAGTAGTAGTAGCAATGGTAGTAGAAGTAGTAGTAGGAGTAGTAGTAGTAGAAGCAGTAGCAGTTGTGGCCATAGTAGTGGTAGTAGTAGTAGTAGTACTTGTAGCAGTAGTGGAACTAGCAGGCAGAGTACTCCTAGTAGTAGCAGCAGTGGCCATGGTAGAAGTAGTAGTAGAAGTAGTTGTTGTAGTAGCAGTAGTAGTAGTAGGAGTAGTAATTGTAGTATAGGTAGTATTAGCATTAGTAGTAGGATTAGGAGTAGTAGTGGGAGTATCAGCAGCTGTAGCAGTAGTTGTAGTAGAAGGAATAGATATAGAAATTATAGCAGCAGCAGCACTAGTACTAGCAGTTGTTGTAATAGCAGTAAGAAAAGTCATAGAAGCAATAGTAGTACAAGTAGTAGTAGTAGGAGTAGTTGAAATAGTAGTAGTAGTGGCAATAGTAACAGCATTTGGAGTGGCAGCAGTTGTAGTAGCGTCGTAGTAGTGGAAGTAGTATTAGTAGTAGTAGTAGCAACAGTAGTAGTAGTAACAATAGTAGTATTAATAGCAGTAGAAGTAGCAGTAGAACAGTAGTAGCAGAAGTTGCAATAGTAGAAGCAGTAGTAGCAATATTTATTGTAGTAGTAGCAGTAGAAGCGGAAGTAGTAGTAGTAGCAGTAGTAGAAGTAGTAGTTGTTATAGGCTTAGCAGTAAGAGTAGTAATTGTGTTGGTTGTATTGGTAGTAGTAATAGTATTAGGAGTAATAGTAGTAGCTATAGTAGGAGGCAGAGAAGTTGAAGTACTAGCAGCAGCTGCAGTATAAGTAGTTGTAGGAGTAGTCATAGCAGTGGTAGTTGTAGTAGTAGTTGTAGTAGTGCTAGTAGTAGTATGGTAGTAGTAGTTGTAGTAGTTGTAGTAGTAGCAATAGTAGTAGTAGTAGTAGTAGGGGTGGTAGTAGGTATGGCATTTGTAGTAGTAGTAGTAGTAGTAGGGGTGGTAGTAGTAGTGGCCGTACTAGTGGTAGTCGTAGCAGCAGTAGTTGCAGTAGTAGTAGTAGTAGTAGCAGTGGTAATAGTAGTAGTAGTCGCAACACCAGTAGTAATAGTAGTTATTGTTGTTGTTGTACAAGTAGTCATAGGAGCAGTTATTGTAAGTGAAGTAGTAGGGCTAGTAGTAGTAGTAGCAGTTATAGTAGTAGTAGTACTGTATTAGTAGTAGTAGTAGCAGTAGCAGTTGTAGTAATAGTAGCAGAAGTACTAGTAGCTGAAGTAGCTGTAGCAGTAGTAGCAGGAGCAGCAATAGTAGTGGTGGTAGCAGCAGTAGCAGTAGCAGTAGTAGCAGAAACGGTAGCAATAGTAGCGGAAGCTGAAGTTGCGGGTGCAATAGTAGTGGTAATTGTAGTAGTAGAAGTTATTGCAGTAGTAGGATTAGGAGTAGGAGTTGGAGTAGGAGCAGCAGTAGTATATGTAGTACTAGTAGTAGTAGTAGTAGTAGCAGTAGCCGCAGTAGTAGTAGGAGTAGTAGTTTTAGTTGTTATAGTAGTAGTAGAAATAGTAGCAGAAGTAGTAGTAGTAGTAATAGTAGCAATTGTAGTAGAAGCAGTAGTAGTAGTTGTAGTAGTAGAGGAAGAAGAAGTAGTAGCAGCAGAGGTAGTAGTAATAGTAGTAGTAGTAGTAGCCATTGTTGTTGTAGTAGTAGTTAGAGTAGTAGTAGTAGATGTACAAGCAATAGAGTAGTAGTATTAGTAGTAGTATTAGTAGTTGAAGTAGTAGAAGTTGAAGCAGTAGTTGTAATAGTAGTGGGGGAAGTAGTAGTAGTTGTAGTAGCAGCGCTAGTAGTAGTAATAGTAGTAGTAGTAGTAGTTGTTGTTGTTGTTGTTGTTGTTGTTGTAGTAGTAGTAGTAGTAGTAATAGTGGTAGTAGGAGTAGTAGTAGTTGTAGCATTAGTAGTAGCAGTAGTTTTAGAAGAAGTAGCGGTAGTTGTATTAGTATTAACAGTAGTTGGAGTAATATTAGCATCAATAATAGTAATAATAGTAGTAGTATTTGTAGTAGTAGTTGTCGTAATTATAGTGGTAGCTGTAGGAGTAGTCGTAGGGGTAGTGGAAGTAGTAGAAGTTGTAATAGTAGGAGTTGGAGCTGTAGTAGTGATAGAAGTAATAGTATTAGTAGTTGAAGCAGAAGAAGTTGTAGTAGTAGTTGTAATTGTAGTAGGAGAAGTAGTAGCAGTAGGTGTAGCAGCACTAAAAGTAGTAGTAGTAGTAGTAGTAGTAATAGTAGTAGTAGTCATAGTAGAAGTAGTTGTTGTTGCAATAGTAGTAGATTTAGTAAGAGTAGTAGTAGTTGTACTTGTAGTAGTTGTGGCATTAGTAGTAGATGTAGTAGTAGTAGAAAAAGTAGGGATAGTAGTAGCAGTAGTTAGAGTAGTAGGAGGAGTAGTAGTATAGGAGTGGTAGTAGGAGTAGTAATAGTAGTAGAACTAGTAGTAGTATTTGTAGTAGTAGTTGTCATAGATGTTGTAGCTGAAGTAGTGCTACTAGTAGTAGTTGTAGTAGCAGCAGCAGTAGTAGCAGTAGTTGTAGTACTATAGTAGCGGTTGTAGTAACAATAGCACTAGTAGTAGTAGTAGTGTAGTAGTAGTAGCAATGACTCAAGTAGTGATAGTAGTAGTAGTAGTAGTAGTAGCAATGACTCAAGTAGTGATACAAGTAGTAGTAGTAGTAGTAGTAGTCGTAGAAGTAGCAGTAATAGTCATAGTAGGTGTACTACAACTAGTAGTAGCAGTACTAGTAGTAATAGTAGTTGTAGTAGTAGTCGTAATAGTAGTAGTAGATGTAGCAGTAGTAGTAGTAGTAGGAGGAGGAGGAGGAGGAGGAGTAATAGTAGTAGCTGGAGTTGCAGTAGTAGTAGTTGTTGTTGTTGTTGTTGTTGCTGCGGTAGTAGTAATATTGTTTGTACTTGTGCTATAGTAGTAGTATATATAGTAGCCAAAGTTGTACTAGTAGTAGTTGTGCTAGTGGCAGTTGTAGCAATAGTAGAAATAGTAGTACTAGTATAGTAGTAGTAGTTATTGTAGGATCAGTAGTAGTAGTAGTAGCAACAACAAAAGTGGTAATACTAGTAGGAGTAGGAGTAGTAGAAGTAGTCGTAGTAGTCGTAGAAGTAGTAGTTGTTGTTGTTGTAGCAGTCGTAGTAGTAGTAGTAGAAGTAGTAGTAATAGTAGTAGTACTAGTAGTAGTAGTAGTAGTAGTCGTAGTTGTAGTAGTAGTACCTGTAGCAGCAACAACAGTAGTTGTAGTAGTAGTAATAATAGTAGTAGTTATTGTAATAGTAGAAGTAGCAGCAACAGTAGTAGTAGTAATAGCTGGAGGAGTAGTATTAGGAATAGGAGTAGTAATTGAAGTAGGGGTAGTATTAGGAGTAGAAGTTGGAGGAGTACGAGTAGAAGTAGCAGGAGTAGTAGTAGTAGGAGTAGCAGTACCAGTAGGAGTATTAGTAGGAGGAGGAGTAGTAGTAGTCAGAGTAGGAGTAGGAATACGATTAGTAGTAGTAGGAGTAGGAGTAGTGGTAATAGTAGTAGGAGTAGGTGTAGTAGTAGTAGTAGCAGTAGGAGTAAGATGAGGTGTAGTTGTCATAGTAGCAATTGCGACAGTAGTACTAGTAGTAGTAGTAGGAGGAGGATGAGCAGATGTAGTAGTAGTAGGGGGAGTAGGAGTCGGAGTAATAATAGTGGGCATAGTGGTAGCAATAGTTGTAGCAGGATTATTAGTAGCAGCAATAGTAGTAGTAACAATTGTAGTAGTTGTTGTTATAGTAGTAGTAGTAGTTCTAGTTGTAGTAGTAGTAGTAGGTGTAGTAGCAGTCAGAGTAAGAGTAGGATTATGAGTAGCAGTAGGAGTTGCAGTAGAAATAGTATTAGTAGTAGTAGTAGTATCAACAGTTGTAGTAGCAACAGAAGTTGTTGTAGTAGCATTTGTACTAGTAGTAGAATTAGTAGTAGATGTTTTAGTAGTTGTAGTATTATTAGTAGTAGTAGGGGTAGTCATTGTTGTAGTAGTAGTAGTAATAATATTACTCGTAGTATTAGTAATAGTGGGAGTAGGAGTAGTAGTATTAGTAGCAGCAATAGTAGTTGTAGCAATCGTAGTAGGTGTAGTAGTTGTAGTAGTAGTAGGGGCAGCAATAGTTGGAGTAGCACCAGAAATGGGAGTAGTAGTAATAGCAACAATAGAACTAGTAGTAGCAGTTGTAGTCGTAGCAGGGGTAGCCGCAATAGCAGCAGCAGCAACAGTAGAAGTAGCAGTTGTAGTTATTGCTACTACTACTACTACTATTACGCCTACTACTACTACTTCTAGAAGTACTGCTACTACAACTATGCCTACTACTACTACTACTACTACTACTCCCACTAATAATACTAATACGACGACTACTACTACAACTTCTCCTATTGCTACTACTACTTCTACTACTATTGCTACTACTACTACAACTATTCCTACTGCTACCAGTTCTAATACTCCCCCTCCTACTACCACCGCTAGGAGTAATAGTAGTAGTAGTAGTAGTAGGAGGAGTAGTATTAGTAGGAGTAGGAGCAGGAGTAGTAGTAGGAGTAGGTGTAGTAGTAGTCTTAGTAGTAGGATAAGACGATGTGTAGTTGTTGTAGTAGCAATTTCAGTAGTAGTAGTAGTAGTAGTAGTAGTTGGAGGAGGAGGAGATGTAGTAGTAGTAGTGAGAGTAGGAGTAGGAGTTATAGTAGGAGTAGTAATAGTTGGCGAAGTGGTAGCAGTAGTTGCAGTAGGATTAGTAGCAGCAGCAGTGGTAGTAGTAACAGTTGTAGTAGTTGTTGTTGTAGCTATAGTAGTACTTGTAGGAGCAGTAATAGTCAGAGTAGGAGTAGGAGTAGTAGTAGCGATAGCAGTTGGAGTAGAAATAGTATTAATAGTAGTAGTAGCAGCAGTAGCAGCAGTAGAAGCAGTAGTAGCAGTAGCAGTTGTACTAGTAGTAGTACCGTAGTAGTAGCATCAATAGAAGTGGTAGTAATAGCAGCTGTCATAGCAGTTGAAGTATTATTAGTAGTAGTAGGAATAGTAGTTGTCGTAGTAGTAGCAATAGTTGTTATAGTAGAAGTATATTACTCGTAGTATTAGTAGTAGCAGTAGTGGAAGTAGAAGTAGTAGTAATTGTAGCCGTAGTAGTATTAGTAGCAATAATAGTAGTTGCAGCAGTTGTAGTAGGTGTAGTAGTTGTAGTAGTAGTAGGGGTAGTAGAAGTTGGAGTAGAACTAGTAATGGGAGTAGTAGCAGTAGTAGTAATAGTAGTATTAGTAGCAGTAGCGACAGTACTACTACTAATACAACTTCTGTTGCTCCTACTTCTATTGCTACTCATACTACTACTACCACTAATACCCCCAGTACTACTACTAATACAACTCCTATTCCCACTAATACTTCTGCTCCTACACCTACTACTACTATTGATACTACTACTACTACTTCTACTTCTACTACCACTACAACTACTACTACTACTACAACACCAACTACTACAACTACAACTACTATAGCGACTATTGCTACTACTAGTACTACTACTAATACTACTACTCAGATTGCTACTATTGCAACTAATACTAGTACAATTCCTGGTACTATTACAACTTCTACAACAATAACGACGACAACCACAACTTCTGCTACTAGTACTTCTGCTACTACTACTACTGCTTTTATTACAACAACAACAACTACTACTATTTCTACTACCACTACTACTACATTAACAACAACTACTACTACTATTCTTGCTACTAGTATTAGCATTGCTACTACTACTACTAATAATACTACTTGTGCTGCTACAACTATAACTACTATAACTACTACTATAACTACTACTACTATAACTACTATGACTACTACTATGACTACTACTATAACTACTAGAATTAGTACTGCAAACTACTATTGCTACTGCAACAACTACTACTACAATAGCAACAACAACAACTATTATTGCTACTACTACTACTACTACTACTACTACTACTACTACTACTATTACTAGTACTACTTCTACTACTCAAGCTGCTGCTGTAGCTGTTGCTCTTGTTGCTACTACTATAACCACACCCTCTACTACTGCAACAATTGTTGCTGCTAAAACTACTGCTACAGCTTCTACTGCTACTACTAGTATACTACTAGTACTCCTGCCACTGCTACTACTACTACTATTACTACTATTGCTGTTACAAAGTCTATTACTACTACTATTATTACTACAACTGTTGCTACTGCTACTATTGCTACTACTACTACTAATGCTACTATTACTAATACTACTATTACAAATTCTACTACTACTAATGCTACTGTTGCTGCTGCTACTACTACTACCACCACCACCACTACGACTACTCTTGCTCCTATAACTACTGCTACTTTTGCTACTACTCCTTCTACTACAACAATAATTTCTACTAATACTACTACTACTACTACTGCTACTACTATTATTACTATGGCTGCTGCTGCTGCTGTTGCGACTAGTACTAATACTACCAGTTCGATTTCTTGTGCAACTACTACAACTAGTACTCTTATTTTTATTGCTAGTATTACTACTATAGGTGTCACCGCCACAGCTGCTGCTACTACTACTACTACTGCTACAATTGCTACTACTACTACTACTTACACTACTACTACTACAACTTCTACTATTACATCTACTACTACTACTACTACTACTACTACTACTACTACTACTACTACTACTATTCCTTCTAATATTATCGCTACAACTTCTACTATTACTACTACTACTCCTACAACTATTACAACCCCCACAACTTCTACTACTACTAGTTATTTTACCACTACTAATACAAGCACTACTATTGCTACTGCTACACCTACTACTACTACTACAGCTCCTGCTGTTGCTTCTCCTACTCCCACTACTACTACTACTACGACGACTCCTACTACTACTACTACCACTACTACAAGTACTATTGCTCCTACTCCATCTCCTACCCCTACTACTACCCTGAATACTACAACTATGACTAAACCTACTACTACTGCTACTACTACCACCATTACAACTGTTACTACTATAACTACTACTACTCCTTTTATTACTATAACTATGGCTTGTGCAATTGCTGTCCTACGACTACTACTATTACTTGCATTACTGGTACAATTGGCACTACTACTACTACTACTAATAATAATAATACTACTACTACTAATACTACTGCTCTGCTACTACTACTACTACCGCTACTATTGCTTCTCCTGCTACTATAACTACTGTTGCTTCTGCTACTGCTCCTTCTGCTACTATTACTACTACTACTACTACTCTTGCTACTACTACTACTTCTACTACTACTACTTCTACTACTACTACTACTATTACTACAACTACTGCTACTGTTGCTGCTACTAGTACTAATACAACCACTTCCACTTCTTGTACAACTACTACTGCTACTACTCCTATTTTTATTAATAGTATTACTACTATTGCTACTGCTGCGGCTGCTGCAATTACTACTACTACTACAACTATTACTACTAATGCCACTCCGATTGCTAATCGTACTACTACTGCAACTACTACAATGAGTACCACTACTATTACTATTGCTTCTGCTACTGTTACTACTTCTACTACTACTACTACTTCTGCTACTACACCTACAACTACAACAACTACTACTACTTCAGCTACTACTACTATGATGACTTTTACTACTACTGCCACTACTTCCTCTGCTACTGCTACTAATAATGCTGCTGATGATACTACTTCAACTACTACAACCACTACTACTACTACTCCAACAACAATAATAACTATTACTATTGCTACTGCTACCGCTACTGCT
Source organism: Trichopus zeylanicus subsp. travancoricus (assembly GCA_005019695.1). Lineage (NCBI taxonomy): Eukaryota > Viridiplantae > Streptophyta > Magnoliopsida > Dioscoreales > Dioscoreaceae > Trichopus > Trichopus zeylanicus. The sequence goes on from RXID01021532.1 coordinate 53,516, forward strand.
ACTACTACCAGTACTACTACAACTCTTGATTCTACTACTACTAATACTACTACTACTGCTACTGCTACTAAAACTTCTACAACGACTCCTACTACTACTACCACTGCTACTACAAGTTCAACAACTACTAGTACTATAGCTAACACTGCTACTTCTACTACTATGAGTACTACTACCTCTTTCACTACTACTACTACTACTACCACCACCACCACCATTACACATGCTACTACTGCTGCTACTACTAGTACTACAACTACAATAGCTTCGACTACCACTAGTACTACAACTACTGCTCCTGCTCCTACTACTACTTTTAACAATACGACTACTCCAACTACTACTACTAGAATTAGTACTACAAACTACTATTGCTACTGCAACAACTACTACTACAATAACAACAACAACAACTATTATTGTTACTACAACTACTACTACTACTACTTCTACTACTACAACTACAACTCCTACTACTACTAATTCAATTACCACAATTGCTACTCCCACTCCATTTACTATTAACACTCCTGCTACTACTACTCCTGCTCCTACTACTACGACCTTTACTACTACTACTACTACTGCCCTAGCTTTTATTACTACTACTACAACTATTGTTGCTATTGCTACTGCAACTACCAGAACTACTACTACTAATACTATTATTATCGTTGCTATGGCTACTACTACTACTCCTAGTACTTCACCTACTACAACTACTACTGCTACTAAAACTACTACTGCTTCTATTACTACGACAACTACTAATATAGCTACTACTACTACTACTACCACTACTACTGCAGCTACTACAACTACTACTGTTATTCCTATTGTTGCTAACACGACTACTACTACTCCAACTACTACTGTTACTACTATTACAACTGATATCGCTACTAGTACTATACTGCTATTGCTACCACTACGACTACTACTTTTGCTACTGCTGCTGCTGTTGCTCCTACTATTATGGTTACTATTGCTACTACTACAACTACCACTATTTCATCTACTAAAACTATTATTGCTACTATTACTACAACACCTCTAATGCAACTGCATCTTCTATTACCACTACTAGTACTAGGGTATTACTTTTGCTACTACTATTGCGACTTCTACTAGTGCTACTGCTACTACTGCTACAATTGCTACTACTTCTACAATGCTACTGTAGCTACTACTTCTAATACTGCTACTTCTACTGCTACAGATACTACTGTTACTACTACTACTATTACTACAACTACTGCTACTATAATTAGTATGACTAGCACTATTACAAATACTACTACTACTACTACTACTACTACTACTACTACTACTACTACTACTACTACTACTACTACTATGACTACCACAACTACTACTAGCACTACTACTACCACTACTACTACCTCTACGACTTGTGCTACTACTATTGCTGCCTCTACTACTACTACAAAGACTGCTACTACTGCTACTACTACTACCACTACTCCAACAACAACAACAACTACAACTACTACTACAAGTATTGCAACTATTGCTACTAATGCTACTTCTACTACTGCCACTACTACTACTATTGCTACTACTACTACTACTACCACTCCGCCTCCTACTAGTGCTGCTGCTGCTGCTGCTACTACTACTACTACTACTACTACTACTTCTTCTTCTGCTGCTGCTACAACTACTACTACAACTAATGCAACTACTGCTAACTCACTGTTACTCTACTAGCTACTACTACCACTACTACTACTACACTACTACTACTAACGACTGCTCCCTACCCTAACTAACGACTGCTCCTACTCCTACTACGACTACCCCTACTGACTACTAAGCTACTACCGACTACTTAACTCTTCGTATCTACCCCGTACTACTACTGCTACTACTATTTCTACCACTACTACAATTGCTACTACTACTAGTACTACTACTACTACCGGTGCTACTACTATAACTACTGCTGCTACTGTTACTACTACTACTTCTAGTACTACTCCTACTACTACTACAATTGCAACAACTAATACTGCTACTTTTGCTCCTATAAATACTACTAAGACTAATACTGCCCCTATAATACTACTACTAGTGCTAATACTAATAGTACTACTACTATTACTAATACTATGACTACTACCAATTTTGCTACTCCTATTGCTACTACCACTGCCACCACAGTTGTTGTTGCTGCTCCTACTTCTAATACTACTACTACTGCCTTCATGATTATTGCTGCTAATGCTACTACTTCTACTACTGCTTCTGCTACTACTACTGCTACTATTAGTTCTACTCTTACAACTACTACTATTTTGCTACAATGACTATTGCTACTCCTACAACTGCTGCTATTACTTCTATAACTACTACTACGAATATTGTTGGCCACTATGACACCTACTACCACTATGATTGCTACTGCTACTGCAAATACTACTACTACTGCTATGATTACTCCTAAAACTACACCTACTACTACAACTTCTCCTACACCTATTCCTACGACTACTCCTGCTCCTCCTATTACTACTACTAATGCAACCATTACTACTGCTATTACTACTGCTACTCCTTCTGCTACTAGTACTACTACGACTTCTAGTACAACAATAATAACAATAACAACTACTACATCTACAACTATTATTACTACTACTACTTCTGCTACTTCTGCTACAATGACTACTGCTACTACTTCTGCTACTGCAACTACCATAATTGATGCTACTACTACTACCACTACTACTACTACTACTACTATGACTACTACTGCTATTACCGCTACTACGACTGCTAATACTACTGTAACTACCACTACTACTACTATTGCTACTGCTACTACTACTACTAATACTTTAACTGCTCCTGTTACAACTACTACTGCTGCTTTTACTACTACTACTACTACAACAACAACTACTGCTCCTACAGCTACTATTACTTCTACTACAACAACTACTATTATTACTACTACTGCAACTACTAATACTGCTTCTACTACTACAACAAGAACTACTACTCCTATGATGACTCAAACTTCTAGAACTACAACTACTACTTTTCCTACTACTTCTGCTGGTACTACTACTACTGCAACACTATCTCTTGTACTACTGCTAATACTACTGCTACTACTAATACTTCTCCCACTATTATTAGTACTGCTACTGCTTTTGTTACTAATACTACTGCTACTCCTACTAATACTATTGCTGCTACCGCTATCACCACTACTGTTAGTAGTAGTATGACTACTATTAGTACTACTAGTACTACTAGTACTAATAGTACTACTTCTACTACTATTTCTGCTACACCATAACTACTACTTTTGCTACTACTACTATGACTGCTACTACTACTACTATTACTACTATAGCTACTACTACTATGACTACTATGACTACTATAACTATTTCTATTGCTACTCTATGCAATAGTTATAGTAGTGGTAGTAGCAGTGGTAGCGATAGTAGTACCAGTAGTAGTAGTAGTAGTCGAAGGAGTGGTAGTAGTAATAGTACTAGTAGTAGCAGTAGTAGCATCAGTAGTAGCCGTAGTAGTAGTACTAGTAGTAGTAGTAGTAATTGTTGTATTAGCTATAGTTGTAGCAGAAATAGTAGAAGCTATAGTAGTAGTAGTACTAGTAGTAGTAGTAGTAATTGTTGTATTAGCTATAGTTGTAGCAGAAATAGTAGAAGCTATAGTTGTAGTAGTACTAGCAATAGTAGTTGCAGTAGTAGTAGCAGTAGCCGCAATAGCAATAGCAATAGTAGAAGTAGTAGTAGTAGCAGTAGCAATAGTTGTAGCAGTTAGAGTAGTAATAGTAGTAGTAGTAGCTACAGAAGTAGTGGCTGTTGTTGTGGTAGTTATTAGCATCAGTAGTGGTAGTATTAGGAGTAGTTGTAGCAGTAAGAGTAGCAGTAATACTAGTAGTAGTAGGAATAAGAGTAGTAGCAGTAGTGGTAGCAGTATTAGTAGTAGTAGTAGTAGTAACAGTAGTTATTTTGGTACAAGTTGTAGAAATAGTAGCATAGTAGTAGCAATAGTAGCAGTTGTTGTATTAGGTGTAGTTGTAGCAGTAGTAGTTGTTGTTGTTATAGGATCGGCATTATGAGTCATGATAGTAGTAGTAGTAGTGGAAATAGTAGCATGGTAGTAGGAGTAGAAGATTATTAGGAGTACTAGTAGCCGTAGCAGTACGACTAGTAGTAGGAATGGAAGCAATAATAGCAGTAGTTGCAGTAGTAGCTGTTGTAATCATAGTACTAGAAGTAGTATTTTAGTAGCAGTTGTAAAAGTAGTACAAGTAGCAGCAATAACAGTAGTAGTATCTATAGCAGTAGTAGCGGTAGCAGTAGTAGCAGTAGCAGTAGTAGTTGCAATAGTAATAACAGTAGCAGTAGCAGCACTAATAGCAAAAGTAGCAGTAGTTGTATTAGTAGTAGTAGTAACAGAAGTGGAAGTAGTAGTAGCAGTAATAGTTATTGTAGTAGTAGGAGTAGCACCAATAGTAGTAGTGGTAGTTATCATAGTAGTAGGAGAAGTAGTAGTTGTAGGAGAAGTAGTAGCTGGAGCAGTAGGAGTAGAAGTAGTAGTAGTAGTAGTAAGAGGAGTAGCAAGAGTAGTAGTAGTAGTAGTAGTAGTAGAAGTAGTTGTAGGAGTAGTATAGTAGTACCAGTAGTAGTTATGGTCATAGCAGTGGTAATAGTAGCAGTAGTACTTGTAGTAGTAGTGGAAGTAGTAGTTAGAGTATTCCTAGTAGTAGTAGCAATAGTAGTATTAGTAGCAGTAGCGTTAGTAGTAGAAGTAGTAGTAGTAGTAGTAGCAGTAGTGGTAGTAGCAGTAGTAGTTATAGTATTGGTAGTATTAGTAGTAGTAGTAGGACTAGGAGTAGCAGTGGGAGTAGTCATAGCTATATTAGAAGTTGCAGTAGTAGGAGTAGCTATATGAATTGTAGCAGCCGCAACAACAGTAGTTGTAATAGTTGTAGTAGTAGAAAGAAAAAGTCATAGTAGTAGTAGTAGTAGTACGAGTAGTAGTAGGAGGAGTAGTTGAACTAGTACTGGTAGTTGTGGTAGTAGTAGCTGTAGTGGTAGTCGTAGCAGTATTAGGAGTAGCAGTAGAAGTAATAGTGTCATAGTAGTGGAAGTAGTATTAGTAGTAGTTGTAGCAGTAGCAGTAGCAATAGTAGAGCAGTAGTAGTAGTAGCAGCGAAAGTAGTAGTAGAATAATAGTAGCAAAAGTTGCAGCAATCATAGTAGTATTAGTAGTAGTAGTAGTTGTTAGAGCATTAGAAGTAGTAGTAGCAGTAGTAATGGTTGTAGCAACAGTAACAACAATAGTAGTAGCTGTAGTTGAAGTAGTAGTAGTTGTAGGAGTAGAAGAAGGAGTAGTAGCTATAGTAGTTGTATTGATAGTAGTAATAGTAGTAGGAGTAGTACTAGCAGTAGTAGGAGGAGGTGGTGAAGTTGGAGTACTAGTAGTAGCAGCAGTATGAGTAGTTGTCAGATTAGTCATAGTAGTGGCAGAGATAGCATTAGTTATAGCAGTACTAGTAGAGTAGTAGTTGTTGTTGTACTAATAGTCATAGTAGCAGCAGCAACAGCAGTATTAGTAGTAGTAGCAGCATTAGTAGTAGTAATTGTATAGTATCATTTGTAGTACTAGTGGCCGTAGTTGCAGTAGTAGTAATAGCTGCACTATGAGTAGTAGTAGTAGAAGTAGTAATAGTAGGAGTAGTAGAAGGAGCCGCAACATTAGTAGTAATAGTAGTTTCATTGTAGTAGTATGAGTAGTTGTAGAAGTAGTTATTGTAAGTGAAGTAGTAGGACTAGTAGTGGTTGTAGTAGCAGTAGCAGTAGCAGTAGTAGTAATAATAGCAGTAGTCGTGTACTAGTAGTAGTCTTAGTAGGAGTAGTAGCAGTTGTAGTTATAGTAATAGTAGCAGAAGTAGTAGCAGTAGCAGTGGCAGTAGCTGTAGTAGTAGCAGTAGTAGGAGCAAAAGTAGTAGTAGTAGTAGCTGTTGTAGCGATAGTAGTAGTTGTAGTAGCAGTAATAGTAGCAATGGTGGTAGCAGTATTAGTAGTAGAAGTAGCAGTACTAGTTCTAGCAGTAGAAATAGTAGAAGTAGAAGTAGCAGTAGTAGTAATAGTACTTGTAGATATAGTAGTATTGGTGGTAATAGTAGTAGCAGTAAAAATAATAGTAGAAGTAGAAGTAGCAGTAGGAGTAATAGTACTTGTAGCTATAGTAGTATTGGTGGTAATAGTAGTAGCAGTAAAAATAATAGTAGTGGCAGCAGTAATCGTAGTAGGAGTTGTAGTATAGTAGCATTAGTAGAGGTTGCAGAGTAGAAGTTCCCGGAGCAATAGTAGTGGTAGTTATAGTACTATACGTTGTTGTAGTAGTAGGAGTAGGAGTAGCAGTAGTGAAAATAGTACTCGTAGCAATAGAAGCAGTAGTCGCAGTAAAGTAGGAGTACTAGTTGTACTTGTAATAGTAGTTGTAATAGTAGTATTAGTCATTGTAGTAGTAATAGAAATAGTAGTAGTAGTAGTAGTAGTAGTAGTAATAGTAGCAATTATAGTAGTAGCAGTAATAGTAGTAGTGGTAGAAGAAGAAGAAGAAGTAGTAGCAGTAGAGGTAGTAGTAATATTAGCAGTAGTAGTAGTAGTAGTAGTAGTAGTTGTAGTAGCAATAGAGGTTGTAGTATTTGTAGTAGTGTTAGTAGTTGAAGTAGTAGAAGTTGTAGTAGTAGTTGTAATAGTAGTAGGGGAAGTAGTAGTAGTAGGAGTAGTAGCACTAGTAGTAGTAGTAGTAGTAGTAAATGTTAGTAGTAGTTATTATTGTAGTAGTAGTTGTTGTCGTAGGAGTAGTAGTAGTTGTAGCAGAATTAGTTGTAGCATTAGGAGCAGCAGCAGCAGTAGTAGAAGAGGTAGCAGTAATAGTAATAGTAGTAATAGTAGTAGGAGTAGTTATAGTAGCAGTAGTATTTGCAGTTGCAATTGTTGTAATTGTAGTGGTAGCTACAGGAGTAGTCGCAGAAGTAGTGGAAGTAGTAGAATTGTAATAGTAGGAATTGGAGTTGTAGTTGTAATAAAAGTAGTAGTATTAGTTATTAAAGTAGAAGAAGTTGTGGTAGTAGTTGTAATAGTAGTAGGAGAGGTAGTAGCAGTAGGAGTAGCAGCACTAGTAGTAGTAGCAGCAGTAGTAGTAGTAGTAGTAGTAGTAGTAGCAGCAGCAGCAGCAGCAGCAGTAGTAGTAATAGTAGTCATAGTAGTAGTAGTAATTGTTGTAGTAGTCGTAGTAGTTGTAGTTTTAGTATAAGTAGTAGTAGTTGTAATTGTAGTAGTTGTTACGTTAGTAGTATTAGTAGTAGTAGTAGAAAAAGTCGCAATAGTAGTAGAAGTAGTTATAGTAGTACGAGTAGTAGTAGTAATAGGAGTAGTAGTAGGAGTAGTAATAGTTGTAGTAGTAGCTGTATTTGTAATAGTAGTTGTTGTAATTGTAGTGGTAGCGGTAGGTGTACTCATAGGAGTAGTTGTAGTAGTAGTAGTAGAAGTTGTAATAATAGGAGTTGGAGTAGTAGTAGTTGTAGATGTAGTAGTAGTAGGAGGAGGAGGAATAGTAGTAGTAGTAGCAGTAGTTGTTGTAGCTGTAGTATTAGTATTGTTTGTACTAGTACTAGTAGTAGTAGTAGATGTAGAAGCCGAATAGTACTAGTAGTAGTAGTAGTCTAGTAGCAGTAGTCATAGCAGTAGTAGTAGTAGTTGTAGTAGTGTAGCAGAAGTAGTAATAGTAATAGTAGTAGAAGTAGTAGAAGCAGTAGTCATCGTCGTAGAAGTAGCAGAAATAGTAGTAGTGGTAATAGTACTTGTAGTAGTAGTAGTAGTGGTAGTAGTGGTAGTAGTAGTAGTCATAGGAGTAGTAGTAGAAGTAGTAGTAATAGTAGTAGTAGAAGTAGTAGTAGTAGTAATAATTGTAGTACTAGTTCCTGCGGCAGCAAGAAAAGTAGTAGTTGTAGTAGTAGTAGTAGTGTTAGTAGTAGAAAAAGTAGCAGTTGTAGTAGTAGTAGTAAAAGCAGTCAGAGTAGTATAAGCAGTAGGAGGAGTAATAGTAGTAGCAGTCATTGTAATTGCATTGGTAGTAGTAGTTGTAGTAGGATTAGTAGTTGTTGCAGTAATTGTAGTAGTAGGGGTCTGAGTAGTATTAGTTTATACATAATATTAGTAGAAGAAGAAGAAAAAGAAGTAACAACAGTAGTTGTAGTAGTAATAGTAGTAGAAGTATTGGTAGTAGTAGTTGTAGTAGAAGTGGTAGTAGTAGTAGTACTAGTAATGGTTGTTACCTGCAAGCGTAGAAGTAGTATTAGTAGTTGTTGTTGTTATTATTGTAGTAGTAGAAATAACAGTTGTAGTAGTAATAGTTGTTATTGTAGTAGTAGAAGTGGGAGTATTTGGAGTTGGTAATAATTTTAGTAATAGTTATTGTTGTTGTTGTGGTATTAGTTGGAGTACGAGATGGAGTTGGAGCAAGAGTAGCAATCATATAAGCAGTACTAGGAGTAGTAGTAGTAGTAGTCACAGTAGTAGGAGTAGCAGTAGTAGTAGTTGTAGTAGTAGTAGTGGTAATATTAGTTGTAGTAGTAGCCGCAGAAGTAGTAGTAGTTGTTGTGATAGAACCAATAGCAGTAGTAGCAATAGTAATAGTAGTAGTAGTAGTAGAGGAAGAAGTAGTAGTAGTAATAGTAGTAATAGTAGTAGTACTTGGATCTGTAGTAGTACTAGTAATAGTAGTTGTTGTTGTTGTAATAGAGGACGTAGTATTAGTAGTAATATTAGTAGTTGAAGTAGTAGAAGTTGTAGTAGTAGTTGTAATAGTAGTAGTTATTTTAGTAGCAGTAGGAGTAGCAGCGCTAGTAGTAGTGGTAGTAATAGTAGTAGTGGAAGTTGTTGTTGTTGTTATCGTAGCTATACTTGTTGTAGTATTAGCAGCAGTAGTAGTAGCATTAGGAGAAGTAGCAGTAGTAGTAGTAATAGCAAGAGTAGTAGGAATAGTAATAGTAGTAGTACTATTTGTAGTAGTAGTAGTAGCAGTAAAAGTATTACTTGTGATTGTAGTGGTAGTTGTAGCAGAAGTCATAGGAGTAGTAGTTGTTGTTGTTGTAAATGTAGGAGTTGGACTAGAATAAGTTGTAGTTGTAGTCGTAGTAGTAGTGGTAGTAGTAGTAGTTGTAGTATTAGCAGTAGTTGTAATAGTAGTAGGAGAAGTAGCAGTAGTAGTTGTAATAGTAAGAGTAGTAGGGGTAGTATTAGTAGTAGGAGTAGTAATATTAGTAGTACTAGTAAAACTAGTAGTTGTAATTATAGTGGTAGCAGTCACAAAAGTCGTAGGAGTAGTTGGAGTTGTTGTTGTTGTAAAAATAGGAGTTGGACTAGTAGTAGTTGTAGATGCAGTAGTAGTAGTAGTAGTAGTAGTAGTAGTAGTAGTAGTAGTCGTAGGAGTAGTAGTAGTTGTTGTTGTTGTAGAAGTAGCAATAGTAGTGTTTGTACTAGTACTAGTAGCATTAGTACTAGCAGTAGTAGTAGATTTAGTTGCTAAAGTAGTAGTAGTAGCAGCAGCAGCAGCAGCAGCAGTAGTAGTAGTAGCAGCAGCAGCAGTAGTAGTGGTGTAGTAGTAGTAGTAGTGGTGTAGTAGTAGTAATAGTAGTAGTACTAGAAGTAGTAGAAGTAGTCATAGAAGTAGGAGTAGTAGTAGTAGTAGCTGTTGTTGTTATAGTAGTAGTAGTAGAAGTAATAGTAATAGTAGTAGTCGGAGTGGTAGTAGTAGTAGTAGTAATAGCTATAGTAGGAGCAGCAGCAATAATAGTAGTAGTAGCAGCAATAGTAGTAGTATTAGCTGAAGTAGTAGTACTAAAAGTAGTAGATATTGAGTAGCAGTAGTGGCAGTAGCAGAAGTAGTGGTAGTAGTAGGAGTTGTCATAGCAGTAGTGGCAGCAGTAGTAATAGTAGTTGTAGTAGTTGTTGTAGTAGAGGTAGAAGTAGTAGTGGGAGTAGTAGTAGCAGTAATAGTATAGGTAGTAGTAGTAGCAGTAGTAGTAGCAGTAGTAGTAGTAGTAGTAGGAGTTGGAGTAGTAGTAGTGGTAGGAGTAGGAGTAGTTATAGTAGTAGTAGTTGGAGTAGTAGTAGTAGTAGGAGGAGTAGTAGTAACAGTAGCAGTTAGAGTACAAGCAGCAGTAATAGGTGGAGGAGGAGGAGTAGTAGTAGTAGTAGCAGCAGTAGTAGTAGAAGTAGGAGTAGGAGTAGGGTTAGTAGTAGTAGGAGTAGGAGTATTAGTAGGAGTAGTAGTAACAGTAGTTGTTGGTGTTATTATAGTGGTAGTGGGAGTAGGACGAGGTGTAGTTGTCGTAGTAGCAGTTGCAGCAGTAGTACTAGTAGTAGTAGGAGGAGAAGGAGGAGATGTAGTAGTAGTAGTGGGAGTAGGAGTAGGAGTTGTAGTATGAGTAGTAATTGTTGGCGTAGTGGTAGCGGTAGTTGCAGCAGGATTAGTAGTAGAAGCAGTAGTAGTAGTAACAATTGTTGTTGTTGATGTAGTTGTAGTAGTAGTAATTATAGTAGTAGTAGTAGTACTTATAGGTGTTGTAGTATTCAGAGTAGGAGTAGGCGTAGGAGTAGGAGTAGGAGTTGGAGTAGAAGTAGTATTAGTAGTAGTAGCAGCAGCAGTAGGAGTAGTAGTAGCAGTTATACTAGTTGTAGTATTAGTAGGAGCAACAGCAGAATTAGTAGTAGCAGCAGCTGTACAAGCAGTAGCATTAGTAGTAGATGTTTTAGTAGTTGTAGTATTATAAGTAGTCATACGAGTAGTTGTTGATGTGGTGGTAGTAATAGTTCAAGTAATAGTAGTAGTAATATTACTCATAGTATTAGTAGTTGCAATAGTGGGAGTAGGAGTAGTACATTAGTAGCAGTTGTAGTATTAGTAGCAGCAATTGTAGTTGTAGAAGTCGTAGTAGGTGTAGTAGATGTAGTAGTAGTTGGGGTAGTAGTAGTTGGAGTAACAATAGTAATGGGAGTAGTAGCAGTAATAGTAATCGTAGTACGAGTTGTAGCTATAGCAGGAGTAGTAGCAGCAGCAGTAGTAGTAGTGGTTGTGGTTATTGCTCTAGTAGCCACAGCAGCTATAGCAGCTGTAGCAGTTGTTGTTGTTGTTGTTGTTGTTGTAGTAATTGTAGTTTTTCTAGCCATATCAATAGTAGTATTTGCAGTAGTTGTAGGTGTAGTAGAAGTAGTTGTAGCAGCAATTGTAGTAGTAGGAGCTGCAGTAGCAGTTGTAGTAGTAAAAGTAGCATTAGTAGTAGTAGCAGTTGAAGTAATTGTAGTAGCGGTAGCAATAGCTATTGTTGTAATAGTACTTTTAGTAGTAGGAGCAGTATTAGTAGTTGTTGTTGTAAAAGTAGGAGTTGGACTTGTAGTAGTTGTAGAATTAGTAGCAGCAGTAGTAGTAGATGTAGTAGTAGTAGTACTAGTTGTCGTAGGAGTAGTAGTAGTAGTTGTTGTCGTAGGAGTAGTAGTAGTAGTGTTTGTACTAGTACTAATAGTATTAGTACTAGAATTAGTAGTAGATTTAGTAGCTGAAGTAGTAGTAGTTGCAGCATCAGTAGTAGTAGCAGTAGGAGTAGGAGTAGTACTAGAAGTAATATAGTAGTAGTAGCAGTAGTAGTAGCAGTAGTGTAGTAGTAGTAGCAGTAGCCGTAGTAGTAGTAGTAGTGGTAGTGTAGTAGTAGTAATAGTAGTAGTACTAGAAGTAGTAGAAGTAGTCATAGAAGTAGGAGTAGTAGCAGTAGTAGTAGTTGTTGTTGTTGTAGTAGTAGAAGTAATAGTAATAGTAGTGGTCGGAGTTGTAGTAGCGATAGTAATAGCAGTAGTAGGAGCAGCGGCGGCAATAATAGTAGTAGTAGCAATAGTAGTAGCAGCAACAATAGTAGTAGCAGTAGCAGAAGTAGTAGTACTAGAAGTAGTAGATATTAAGTAGTAGTAGTAGCAGTAGTAGAAGTAGTGGTAATAGTATGAGTTGTCATAACAGTAGTAGCAGTAGTGGCAGTAGTAGTAATAGTAGTTGTAGTAGTTGTTGTAGTAGAGGTAGAAGTAGGAGTAGTAGTAGCTTTAATAGTGTAGGTAGTAGTAGTAGTAGTAGTAGTAGGAGTTTGTGTTGGAGTAGTGGTAGGAGTAGGAGTAGTCATAGGAGTAGTAGTAGTAGTAGTAGTAGTAGTAGGAGTAGGAGTAGTAGTAGGAGTAGTAGTAGGAGTAGTAGCAGCAGTAATAGGAGGAGGTGGAGGAGGAGGAGGAGTGGTGGTAGTAGTAGTAGTAGTAGTCGAAGTAGGAGTAGGAGTAGGGTTAGTAGTAGTAGGAGTAGGGGTATTAGTAGTAGTAGTAACAGTAGTCGTTAGTGTTGTTGTAGTGGTAGTAGGAGTAGGACGAGGTGTAGTTATCGTAGTAGCAATTGCAGCAGTAGTACAAGTAGTAGTAATAGGAGTAGGAGTTGTACTAGGTGTAGTAATTTTTGGCGTCGTGGTAGCAGTAGTTGCAGCATGATTAGTAGTAGCAGTAGTAGTAGTAGTAGCAATTCTAGTTGTTGATGTAGTTGTAGTAGTAGTAGTACTTGTAGGTGTGGTGGTTGTCAGAGTAGGATTAGGAGTAGGAATAGCTGTAGGAGTTGGAGTAGAAATATTATTTGTAGTACTAGTAGCAGCAGTAGGAGTAGTAGTAGCAGTTGTACTAGTAGTAGTATTAGTAGTAGTAGCATAGTACTAGTAGTAGTAGCATAGTACTAGTAGTAGTAGCAGTTGTCCAAGTGGTAGAATTAGTAGTAGATGTTTTAGTAGTTGTAATATTATAAATAGTAGTACAAGTAGTTGTTGTTGTGGTAGTAGTAATAGTTCTAGTAGTAGTAGTAGTAGTAATATTACTCATAGTATTAGTAGTTGCAATAGTGGGAGTAGTAGTAGTATTAGTAGCAGTTGTAGTATTAGTTGCAACAATAGTAGCTGTAGATGTCGTATTAGGTGCAGTAGTTGCAGTAGTAGTAGGGGTAGTAGTAGTTGGAGTTGCACTAGTAATGGGAGTAGTAGTAGCAATAATAGTAGTAGTATGAGTTGTAGTTGTAGCAGGAGCAGCAGTAGTAGCAGTAGCAGTAGCGATTGTGGTTGTTGCTCTAGTAGCCATAGCAGCTATAGCAGTTGTTGTTGTTATAGTAGTAGTAGTAATTGTAGTTTTTATAGCCATAGCAGCAGTAGTAGTTGCAGTAGTTGCAGGTGTAGTAGCTGTAGTTGTAGCAGCAATTGTGGTAGTAGGAGCTACAATAGCAGTTGTAGTAGTAATAGTAGTATTAGTAGTAGTAGCAGTAGAAGTAATTGTAGCAGCAGTAGCAGCAGCTGTTGTTGTAATGGTAGTTTTAGTAGTAGGAGGAGCAGTTGTTGTTGTTGTTGTTGTAAAAGTAGGAGTTGGACTAGTAGTAGTTGTGGATGCAGTAGCAGTAGTAGTAGTAGTAGTAGTCGCAAGAGTAATAGTAGTAGTCGTCGTCATAGAAGTAGTAGTAGTATCGTTTGTACTAGTACTCGTAATATTAGTACTAGCAGCAGTAGTAGATTTAGTAGCTGATGTAGTAGTAGTTGCAGTAGTAGTAGTAGTAGTAGTAGTAGTAGTAGTAGTTGCAGTAGTAGTAGTAGTAGTAGTAGTAGTAGCAGTAGTTGCAGTAACAGTAGTGTAGTCGTAGTAGCAGTAGCAGCAGTAACAGTAGTGTAGTAGTAGTAGCAGTAGCAGCAGTAGCAGTAGTAGTGGTGGTGTAGTAGTAGTAATTGTAGTAGTACTAGAAGGAGTAGAAGCAGTCATAGAAGTAGGAGTAGTAGTAGTAGTTGTGGTTGTTGTTGTTGTAGTAGTAGTAGAAGTAATAGTAATACTAGGAGTCGGAGTTGTAGTGGTAGTAGTAGGAGCAGCAGCGGCAATAATAGTAGTAGCAAGAATAGTAGTAGCAGTAGCAGAAGTAGTAGATATTGAGTAGCAGTAGTAGTAGTAGTAGAAGTAGTGGTAGTAGTAGGGGTTTTCATAGAAGTAGTAGCAGTAGTAGCAGTAGAAGTAATAGTAGTTGTAGTAGTTGTTGTAGCAGAGGTAGAAGTAGGAGTAGTGGGAGTAGTAGTAGCAGTAATAGAATAGGTAGTAGCAGTAGTAGTTGGAGTTGGAGTAGGAGTTCTAGTAGTTGTGGTCATAGTAGTAATAGGATTAGTAGTAGTAGTAGGAGTAGGAGTAGTAGTAGGAGTAGTAGGAGGAGGAGGAGGAGTAGTAGTAGGAGTAGTAGTAGGAGTAGCAGTAGGAGTAGTAGCAGCAGTATAAGGAGGAGGAAAAGGAGGAGGAGGAGGAGGAGGAGTAGTAATAGTAGTTGAAGTAGGAGTAGGAGTAGGGATAGTAGTAGTAGGAGTTGGAGTATTAGTAGGAGTAGTAGTAACAATAGTTGTTGGTGTTGTTGTAGTGGTAGTAGGAGTAGGACGAGGTGTAGTTGTTGTAGTAGCAGTTGCAGCAGTTGTACTAGTAGTAGTTGGAGGAGAAGGAGGATATGTAGTAGTAGTGGTGGGAGTAGGAGTAGGAGTTGTAGTGGGAGTAGTAATTGTTGGCGTAGTGGTAGCAGTAGTTGCAGCAGGATTAGTAGTAGTAGCAACAATAGTAGTAACAATTGTAGTTGTTGATGTAGTTGTAGTAGTAGTAGTACCTTGTAGGTGTGGTAGTAGTAAGAGTAGAAGTAGGAGGAGTAGCTATAGGAGTTGAGTAGAAGTAGTTTTAGTAGTAGTAGTAGTAGCAGCAGTAGAAGTAATAGTAGCAAGCAATTGTACTAGTAGTAGTATTAGTAGTAGCAGCAGTAGAATTAGTAGTAGTAGCAGTTGTACAAGAAGTAGAATTAGTATTAGATGTTTTCGTAGTTGTAGTATTATAAGTAGTAATACGAGTAGTTGTTGTTGTGGTGGTAGTAATAGTTCTAGTAGTAATAGTAGTAATATTACTCATAGTATTAGTAGTTGCAATAGTGGGAGTAGGAGTATTAGTATTAGTAGAAGTTCTAGTATTAGTAGCAGCAATAGTAGATGTGGAAGTCGTAGTAGGTGTAGTAGTAGGGGTGGTAGTAGTAGTTGTAGTACTAGTAATGGGAGTAGTAGTAGCAGTAATAGTAGTAGTACGAGTTGCAGTTGTAGCAGGAGTAGCAGCAGCAGTAGTAGTAGCGATTCTGGTTGTTGCTCAAGTTGCCACAGTACCTGTAGCAGCTGTAGCAGTTGTTGTTGTTGTAATAGTAGTAGTAATTATAGTTTTTCTAGCCATAGCAGTAGTAGTAGTTGAAGTAGTTGTAGGTTTAGTAGCTGTAGTTGTAGCAGCAATTATAGTAGTAGGAGCTACAGTAGCAGTTGTAGTAGTAATAGTAGTATTAGTAGTAGTAGCAGTAGAACTAATTATAGTAGCGGTAGCAACAGCTGTTGTTGTAATAGTAGTTTTAGTAGTAGGAGTCATAGTAGTTTAGTAGTAGTAATAGAAGTAGTAGTAGTAGTTTTTCTCCTACTACTCCCCCAACTACGAAAACTAATACTACTAATACTAATACTATTACAACAACTACTACTACTACAGCTGTTACTTCTACTTCGAATACTACTATGACTACAACTACGACTATTGCTACTGCTACTGCTACTACTTCTATTACTTCCACTACTTCTTCTCCTACTACAATTCTGACTGCTAATACTACTACTGCGACCACCTCTCCTACTACTGCTAGGTGACTACTGCGACTAGAACTATTACTACAACAACAAAAACTACTACTACTATTGTTGTTGTTGCTGCGACTACTACTATTCCTATAACTTCTCTAACTATTACTACTCCTGCTGCTGCTTTTACTGCTACTACTACTACTACTTCTGCTACTACTGCTGCTGTTGCTGTTGCTGCTCTTCTCCTACACCTACCACTACTTCTAGTACTACTACTACTATTGCTACTATTCCTTTTACTACTACATCTACTACTTCACTTGCTACTGCTACTACTACTGCTATTGCTTTTACTACTTCTGCTATTGCTACTACTGCAAATAGTACCACCGCTATTATTACTGCTATTGACACTATTACCACTAATAGTACTACTACTATTACTGCTACTACTGTTACTACTGCTACTACTACTACTAAAACAACAACAATAACTACTACTGCTACTACAACAACTCCCACTATTGCTACTACTACTATTACTACTGCTACTATTTCTACTGCTGCTACTACTACCAGTATTAGTACAAGTTCTACTACTACTACTGTTAGAACCACCACTACTACTAATACAACTATTGCTACTTCTACTACTCTGTTTCTCCTGCTACTACTCCTGTTGCTAGTATTATGACGACTACTACTTCCACTACTGGTACTACTACTGCAATCACTACTACTTCTACTACTCTACTTCTACTACTACAAGTACATCTACTACTATGAGTATAGCTAGTACTACTACAACTGATACCACTACTACAGTTACTACTACTACAACTACTACTATGGCTACTATTGCTACTACTGCGACTACTGCGACTAGGGCTACTACTACTACTACCACTGCTACTATTGCTACAATTGCTACTATTTCTACTTCTGTTGCGGCTACTACCGCTACAATTACAATTACTACTACTGCTGCTACTACTGCTACTGCTACTGCTACTACTACTACTACCACCACGATTGCTTTTAGCATAGCTACTAAACCTACTACTACAATAATTGGTACCATTCCTTTCGCTTCTACTGCTACTACTACTACTACAAACAACTGCTACTCCTACAGCAACTACAACTAGTACAAACTACTACTACTACTACTACTATAACGACAACAATTACTTCAACTACTACCCGAGCAACAACAAAAACTGCCAGTACACTACTACTACTACCACTCCTCCTCCTCCTAGTACAACAACCACTACTAATACATCTCTTCCTACTGCTACAACTGCAACTCCTACTACAACTACTACTATTGCTACTACTACATCTTCTACGACTGCTACTACAACTGCTCCTACTGCGACCACCACTACTGCTACCACTGCTCTACTACTACTAGTACTACTTCTATTACTACTACAACTAGTACTGCTTCTACTACTGCTCTTCTGCTACAACTATTATGGCTACTACTGCAACTACTACTACAACAACTACTGCCAATACAACTACTACTAAAACTACTGCTACCACTCATGCTAGTACTGCTACAAATGCTACTAATACAATACCGACTACTATTGCTACTGTTGCAACTACTGCTACCACTATTACCACAACTACTGCTATGGCTACTACTATTATTATGACTGCTACTGCTGCTAGTAATCTTGCTACTGCAACTGCGGCTACTACTATTGCTACTACTACTTCTTGCGACTACTACTACTACTACTACTACTAATGCTACTACCACTATACCTACTAATATTGCTACTACTACTACTGATACTACAGCTACTTCTACTAAACTACTACTACTATTACTACTACTACTGCTACTACCACAACTGCAACTACTACTACTACTACCGCCACTACTACTGTTAATACCACTACTACTACTACTATTACTACTGCGACTCCGATTGTTGCTACTGCTGCTACTACAACTATTACCACTACTACTACTATTATTACCACCGCTACTCCTACTACAGTTACTACTTATGTTACAACTACTTCTGCTACTATAACTACAACTACAACTACAACTACTACTTTTCCTACCACAACTGCAACTATTACTACTACAGCTGCTTATAGTGTCACTACTGTTACTACTGCTGCTACTATAGCTACTACTGCTACTACTACTTCTATTACCACCACGACTACTACTACTACTACTACTATTGCTTCTACTACTACTTCTACTACTTTGACTACTACTACTACTACTATTGCTACTACTACTACTACTACTATTGCTTCTATTAGTGCTATTGCTACTATTACAACTAGTACTGCTACTATTACTGCTGCTACTGCTACAATTCGCACTAATACTATAAGTGCTATTACTACTTCTATTGCTAGTACTGCTACCACTACTACTACAATAACAACAACACCAACAACTACTACTTCAACAATTACTACTACTACTACTATTATTATTACTACCACTTCTATTATTGCTACTACTACTGCTGCTACTACTAGTACTAGTACTAGTACTACTACTTCTCTTGCACCACCACTATTACTAATACTATGCTGCTACAATGACTATTGCCACTCCTACTGCTCTATTTCTCCTACTACTACTGCTATTGCTATTTTTATGACTACTACTACTTCTACTACTGCTACTACTTCTACAACAACAACAACAACTACTACTACTACTATAGTACTTCTCATACTACTACTTCGACTATAGCTAGTACTACTACTAGTGCTACTTCTGCTACTACTACAACTTCTACTGCTTCTACTGCTACTCTACTGTGACAACTATTACAGCTACTACTGCTACTCTCCTGCTACTACTACTACTGCTATTACTGCTACTATTACTACAATAACAACTAATACTAGTGCCACTAAAATAATAACAAGTACTACTACTATACATACTAATATTGCTATTGCTACAGCTCCTGCTACTACAACTACCATAATTCCTATTACTACAACAACAACAACAACTACTATTACTACTGCTACTCTACAACAACAACAACTACTACTACTACTACTATAGCTGCCACAATTACTACTACTATAGCTACTATGGCTACTATTATAGCTACTAGTGCCACTACTAATACTGCTACTACTACTACTACTACTGCCACTACTTTTGCTACTACTAATGCTGCTACTGCTACTATACTGCTCTTATTTCTACTATGACTACTACTACTATCACGACTACTGCTACTACTACGATGGCTACTACTACCACTACTTCTGCTACAACAGCTACCTCTGCTGCCACTAGTATGACTGCTGCTACCACTACTACTGATATGAATATTACAACAACAACAACAATAACTACTACTACTATTGTTACTGCTACTGCTACTGCTACTACAATAACTACTACTACTGTTGCTACTACGGCTACTACTGCTACTGCTACTACAACAACTACTACTACAATAACAACTACTACAGCTACTACTACAACTACTACAAATCCTCCTACTACTTCCACTACTACCACTTTTACTAATACTACTTCTGCTATGGCTACTACTACGGTAACTACTGCTACTACTACGGCTACTACTGCTACTA
The DNA here is from genome assembly GCA_005019695.1 of Trichopus zeylanicus subsp. travancoricus. NCBI lineage: Eukaryota > Viridiplantae > Streptophyta > Magnoliopsida > Dioscoreales > Dioscoreaceae > Trichopus > Trichopus zeylanicus. Next base: position 72,885 of record RXID01021532.1, read on the forward strand.
TTATTACTACTACTGCTAGTAATAGTACTACTTCTACAACTACTTCTACTACTACTACTACTACTAGATAACTACAACTACTACTACTACTAATGCTTCTACTACTACTACTACTGCTACAACTACTACTACTACAACTATTACAGCTATTGCTTCTGGTACTACTGCAACCATAACTACTGCTACAACAGTTACGGCTACTCGAACAACTTCCCATACTACTACTACTACTATTATTCCTACTACTATAATTGCTACTACTACTATTACTGCTACTACTACAAATAGTACTACTACTACTACTACTACTACTACTTCTGCTATTGCTACTGCTACTACAACTAGTACTGCTGCTGCTGCTTTTTCTACTACTGCCACTACCTAAACTACTGCTACAGCTACTACTACTACTACTACTACTACTACTACTACTACTACTACTACTGCTACTAATACTATAGCTCCTGTTGCAACTACTAATACTACTACCGCTACTGTTGCTGCTACGGCTGCTACTACAAATTGTAAGACTACTACTACTGCTATGACTACTACTGCTACTATTACTACTATTACTACTACTATAACAAATGCGGCTGCTTCTTCTCCACAACAACTACTACTACTACTACTATTTATGTTGCTACTACTACTTCTAGTGTTATTGCGACTACTACGACTGCTGCTACAACTACCGCAGATACTTCTATGGCTACTACTTCTGCCACTGGTACTACTACTAGTACTACTACTACTACTAGTCCTGCTACTACTACTACCACTAATAGTACTATGCTTACTACTACTAATGCTATTTCAGCTCCTACAACTACTGGTACTACTACTACTATTGCTATTTCTGCTGCTGCTACTTCTACAACTACCACTACTAGTATGACAACTACTACTTCTACTGCAAAGGATTCTACTACTAGTAATACTACTCTAGTACTACTAGTGCCACAACTACTGCTACTGCTAGTTTTAATAATACTACTTATACTACTACTACTATTGCTACAACAACAAGTACTACTATGGCTGCTACTGCCGCTACTACGGCTACTACTACTGCTATTACTATTGTTGCTACTACTACTACTATAACTACTATTACAACTACAGCTAGTATAACTACTACTTCTGTTACTACTAATACTACTACTACTAGTAATACCACTATTGCTTCTACTACTGGCACCATTGCTACTTCTACCACTGCTGCTACAACTATTACTATGACTTCCCCTACGTCTACTACTTCTGCAACTACTACAGCTACGGCTACTATTGCTTCTGTAATAATAACTACTACTACAGCTACAACGACTACTACTTCTTCTTCTACTACTGCTACAACTACTACTAGAACAACAAGAACAACAACAATAATGACTACTACTACGACCACTACTACTACTTCTACTACTAGTCATGCTACAACTACTACTACTAGTAATACTACTACTAGTTCTACAACTTATACTTCTCCTACAACTACTACTTTTAGTACCAAGAGTATTACTAATCCTCCTCCTCCACCTCCTACTACTACTACAACAATTATTGCTACTATTGTCGCTACTACAATAGCTACTACTTCTACCACTGCAACCACTACCACTTCTACTACAACTACTACTATTACGATTACTATAACTACTACTACAACTACCAGTACTATAATACTACTACTACAAGTACTGCTAGTACGACTACAGTCACTACGACTACTGCTTCTGCACTTCAACTTCTATTACCACTTCAACTACTACTGCAACTACTGCTTCTACAGCGATGACCGCTACTTTTACTACTACAGCTACTATTGCGATTACCGCTACTACTACTACCACTACTACTTGTCATATAGCTACTACTGCTACTACTGCTACTTTTCGTACTACTACTACTACAACTACAAAGACTACAACTATGACTACTATTGCTACTACTACTACTTCTTCTCTTACAATAACTATTGCTACTAATACTTCTACTACTACTACAACTACTGCTACTGCTACTGCTACTACGGGCACTACTACTATTACTTCTGCTGCTACTGCTACTCCTACTACAACTACTGCTACTGGGACTCCAACCACCCCTCCTACTACTACTGCTGCTACTATCGCTGCTACGACTACTACTGCTACTAGTACTCCAACTAGTACTATTACTGCTACTATTGATGCTAATATACTGTTAGTACTACAACAACTACTACCACTCCTCCTAGTCCTATTACTATTACTACTATTACTACTACTATCATTACTACTGCTACTATTACTATTACTACTACTACTACTATTACTACTACTACTACTACTACTACTACTACTACTACTACTACTACTTTTACTTCTACTAGTACTCCTACTGTTGCTGCTGGTGATGATGCTGCTACTACTATTACAACTACTGCTGCTGCTACTAATACAACTACTACAACTCCTACTACTGCTATTGCAACTACTACTACAGCTTTTTAAATGCTACTGCTAGTTCAACTACAACTACAACAACTTCGGCTACCACTACTACAACAACAACTACTACTACTACAACTACTGCTACTACTACTACTAAAACTACTACTACTACTACTACTAATATCACTACTACCGTTGCAACTACTATGCTACTTCTACTACTACTACTACTACTATTAGTTCTACTGCTTCTACTGCTGCTACTACTATTTTCTGTTGCTGCAAATGCTACAACTATTACTACTGCTACTAATATGACTACTACTAGTACTATAGCTACTACTTCTATTGCTACTATTGTTGCTACTACTACTACTAAGACTACTACTATTACTAACTACTACTACTAGAACTACTGCTTCTACTACTACTGCTACTACTGCTGCTGCTGCTGTTGCTGCTACTACTTCTAACTAATACTACAACTACTTCTACCACTACTATGGCTACTGCTACTACCACTACTCTGACAATTGCTACGGTTGCTTCTACTACCGCTGCTACCGCTACTGCTAATACTACCACTATTGTTGCTACTACTACTACTAATACTACTAGTACTGCTACAACAACAATTGATCCTACCAGCGCTTCTACAACTACTGGTACTACCACTGCAAGTTTTGCTCCTACAGCAACTATTACTACTACAACAACTATTACTACAACAACTACTGCTACTACTACTACAACTACTTATACTAGCTACTACTACTGCTTGCACTACCACTACTCATGCTACTACTAATATTGCTACTAGCGCTGCTTCTACCACTACTGCTACAACTATTACGGCTACTGCTACTACTATTACGCCAACTACTACCACTACGTCTCCAACTACTTCTATTACTATTTCTACTGCTACTGCTACTACAACTACTCCTACCACTACAAAACTACTACAACAACTAATACTACTTCTTCTGCTACTCTACTACTCCTACTACTACTATTACTACTGCTGCTACTACAGCTACTACTACTGCTGCTGCTACTACAGCTACTACTTGTACTACTAATAGTAATACTACTGCTACTACCACTACTGCTCCAACTCTGCGCCTTCTACTACTACCACTGCTACTACATGTTTCACTGCTGCTGCTACTACTACTAAAACAAATACTTCTGTTGTTACTTCTACTGCAACAATTATTACTATTGCTACTACTGCTGCTATTGCTACTAGTACTACTACTATTACTATTACAAATACTGCTGCTACTACTACTACTACAATTGCTCCCACTACTACTACTACTATTGCTGCTACTACTATAATCACTACTAGCACTACTCCAACTACTACTAATGTTATTGTTGCTCCTCAACTACTACTACTACTACTACTACTACTACTACTATTGCTACTTCTGCTATTGCTGCTTCTATAACTACCACTACTAGTACGACAACTACTACATCTGCTACAATGGATGCTACTACTAGTAATACTACTACTGGTACTACTAGTACCATAACTACTGCTACTGCTACTACTATTACTACTTATACTACTATTGCTGCTACTACTGCTACTGCTGCTGCAACAACTACCACTACTATGGCCACTACTACTCCTTCGATGGCTACTACTGCTGCTACTACTGCTACTAGTACTGCTATTATTACTGCTGCTACTATAACTACTATAACTACTGCTACAACTATTGCTACTACAACTACTACTTCTATTTCTACTAATACTACTACTGCTAATACTACTACTCCTCCTACTTCTAGTCCATCTACTACTACTACCACTGCTGCTACAGCTATCACTACTACCACCCGTATTTCTACTACTTTTGCAACTACTACTGCTACGACTACTATCGCTTCTACAATAATCACTACTACTACTACTACCACGACTACAACTACTACTTCTATTACAACTACAACTACTACAATAATAACCACAACAACAACAACTACTACTATAACAACAACAACAACAATAATAACAACAATAACAACTACGACTACTACTACTACTACTCCTCCTACTACTGCGACTACAACCACTATGACTACTGCTACTACAACTACTTCTACGACTACTACTATCACTACTACTGCTACTACTGCTACTACAACTACTATAAGTCCTATAGCTACAACTACTACAACTTCTACTTTTCGTACTACTACTACTACAACTAAGACTACAACTATGACTACTATTGCGATGACTCCTATAACTATTTTTGCCGCAACAACTATTGCTATTAATAATTCTACAACTACTACTGCTGCTGCTGCTGCTACTACTACTACAATAATTATTACTACTTATATTACCACTACTTCAGCTACTACTACCACTACTACTACTACTTCTACAGCAAATATGCTACAACTACTGTTACTAATACTATTACTACTTGTACTACTGCTGCTATTGCAACTACAGGCACTACTACTAATGCAACTACCACTACTACTACTACTTCTACTACTAGCAGCTCCTACTTCAACTGCTGCTACCGGAACTCCCACCACTCCTACTACTACTACTATTGCTACCGCTGCTACCACTATACTGCTACTACTACTCCAAATAGTACTATTACCGCCACTATTGCTGCTAATATACTATTACTTTGACTACTACTGCTACAACTACTCCTAGTCCTATTACTATTACTACCACTACTACTATGATTGCTACTACTGTTGCTGCTGATGCTGATGCTGGTGCTACTACTATTACTAATACTACTGTTGCTACTATTACTACCTCTGCTACTGCTATGACTACTGCTATGACTACTACTACTACAGCTACAAATGCTACTACAACTACTACTACGACTACGAGTGCTGCTGCTTCTTCTATTACAACTATAATAACTTATGCTACTACTACTACTACTACTACTACTACCCAACTACTACTAGTACTAGAAAACTATTGCTACAGACTACATAACTACTTACTACTACGACGTATACTACACTAGACTACTACTACTACCCTACATACTACTACTAACGGGCTGCTAAGCTCCAAGGCTAATTACTCAAAAACGACTACTACTACAACAACAACAGCACAAACACAACAACAACAACAACAATAATAATAACAACTACTACTACTAGTACTAGTACTACTACTACAGCTATGACTATTGCAACAATAACAAAAAATACTACTGCTACTACTACTAATGCCACTACTACTGTTATAACTACTACTGCTACTTCTGCTACTACTACTATAACTACTACTGCTGCTGCTGCTACTACTACTGCTCTACTACTATAGCAAATGCTTCTACTATTACCACTACTACTACTACGACTGCTACTAGTGCTATTATTTCTACTTCTACTATTACAACTTCTGCTACTGCTACTGCTGCTACTACTACTGCTACAACAACAACTACTACTTTAATTAGCAATAGCAGTAGGAGTAGTAGTAATAATAGTAGTAGAAGTTGTAGTAGTAGTAGCAATAATGGTAGTAGTAGTAGTAGTAATAATAGTAAAAGTAGTAGCAATTGGGGGCAGTAGATGAATGGTCATAGTACTTTCAAAAGTAGTAGTCGTAGTAGTACTAGTTGTAGTAGTGCTAGTGATAGTGGTAGTTACAGTAGTAGTGGTAGTAGTAGCAATAGTAGTAGTAGTAGTAGGAGAAGTACAAGAAGTAGCAACAGCAGTAGTAGTAGTAGAAGTAGTTATGGTACAAAAAGAACTAGATGTAGCAACAATAGCAGCAGTAGTAGTAATGGCAGTAGTAGCTATAACATTAGTGCTAGCAGTAGTTGTAGTTGCGAATGTAGTAGTAGTAGTAGTGTAGTTGGACTACTAGTAGTAGGAGTAGATTTTGTATAAGCAGTAGTAGTAGTAATAGGAGTAGTGGCAGTAGCAGCAGAAGGAGTAGTGGCAGTAGCAACTGTAGTACTGGTAGTAATAGTAGTAGCAGCAGTAGTAGTAACAATAGTAGCTGTGGTAGAAATAGTAGTTATTATAGTGGTAGTTGAAGTAGTAGTAGTAGCAGAGGTGGTTGTAGTAGGAGTAGTGGTAGCGACAGCAATAGGAGTAGTGGTTGCAGTAGTTGTAGTAGTTCCCATAGTAGTGGTTGTAGTTGTGGTTGAAGTAGTAGTAGTAGGAGCTGCAGTCGAAGTAGAAATAGTAGTAATAGTAGTGGTCATAATAGCAATAGCAGTAGTATCAGTAGCGGTAGTAGTAGTTGTAGCAGTAGCAGTTGTAGCACTAGTAGTACTAGTTGTAGTACTTGTAGTAGTAGATGTAGTAGTAGAAGCAGAAGTTATAGTTGAAGTTGAAGTAGTTATAGTTATAGTAGTAGTAGAACTAGCAATTGTAGCAAAAGTAGCAATAGTTGTAGCAATAGCTGTAGTCGTAGGAAAAGTAGTAGTAGTAGTAGTTATTGTAGCTGTAGTAGTAGTTGTGGTTGCAGAAGTGGTAGTGGTAGGAGAAGTGGTAGTAGTAGTAGTAGTAGAAGAAGAATTAGTTGTAGTAGCCGCAGTAGTTGCAATAGTAGAAGTAGTAGTTGTAGTAGTAGTCATTGTTGTTGTAGTAATAGTAGTAGTAATAATAATAGTAGTAGCGGTAGTAGTAATTATAGCAGTAGTGGTAGCAGCTAAAGCAGTAGTAGCAGTAGTAATAGAAGTAGTAGTTGTAGTAGTTATAGTAGAGGTAGCATTAACAGCAACAGTAGTAGCTACAATAGTGGTAGTAATTCTACTAGTAGTTGTAGTAGTGGTGGTGGTAGTAGTAGTAGGAGTAGTAGCGTCAGTAGGAGCAGTCGTAGTAGATGTAATAGTGGCAGTAGCAGTAGTAGTAGTAGGAGTGACAATAATAGTAGCAGTCATGAAAGTAGTAGTAGTAGTTGTTGTTGTAGGAATATCAACAGTAATAGTGGATTTTGTAGTAGTAGTAGCAACTGGAGTAGTGGTAGTTGTAGTGGAGGCCCCAGTAGTATTGGTAGAAATAATAGTGGTAGTAAGAGTTATAGTAGAAGTAGTAGTAGTTGGTGCAGTATTTCTAATAGTAGTTGTAGGCATACCATTTGCAGTAGCAGTTAAAAAAAATAGTATTAGCAGTAGTAGCAGGACTACCATTAGTAAAAATAATAGTAGTAGCAGTTGTGGCAGGAGTTGTAGTAGTACGAGTAGCAATAGCAGAAGTAGTAATAGTAGCAAGAGCAGTAGTTATTGTAGAAACGGTAATACTAGTAGTAGGAGCAATTGTTTTCATAGCAACAATAGTAGTAGCAGTAGTAGTTATTGTTGTAGTAGAAGTTATAGTAGCGGTAGTAGTAGTAGTACTAGTAGCAATAGTTATTGCAGTAGTATTAGTAGTAGCAGTCATAGTAGTCGGAGAAGTAGCAGTAGTAGTGGGAGTAGTAGTAGTAGTAGTAATAAAAGTAGTAGGAGTAGTACGGTTAGTAGTAGTGAAAGTCATAGTAGTAGTAGTTGTGGTAGTAGTAGTAGTAGTTGTTGTTGTTATTGTATTAGTTATATTTGTAATAGTAGTAGTAGTAGCAGTAATAGTAGTAGCCATAGTAGCATTTGCAGTGGTATTTGTAGTAGTAGTTTTAGTAGTTGTTGTAGCAATAGTAGCAATAGTAGCAATAATTGTAGTAGTGGTAGCCATTTTAATAGTTGGGGTAGTAGTAGTAGTTGTTGTAGTAGTCATAATAGTAGCCATAGTCACAGTCGTGGTGGTAGCAATTGTAGTAGCCATTATTGTAGTAGTAGAAGATGTAGAAGTGGCATTAGTAGTAGTTCTAGTAGCAGAAGTCGTCGTAGTAATAGTAGTAGTAGTAGTAGTAGCAGTTGTTATTGTTGTTGTTGAAGAAGGAGCAGTAGAAGTAGTAGTAGTAGTAGCTGTAGCAGTAGTACAAGCTATAGTAGTACTAGAAGCAATAGTATTAGTAGCAGCAGTAGCAGTAGCTGTAGTAGTTGTAGTAGTAGTAGTAGCTATAGTATTAGTAGTAGTAGTAGTAGTATTATTATTATTATTAAGAGTAGTAGCAGTAGATGTAATCCTAGTATTGGTAGCAGTAGTAGTCATAGTCGTCATAGCAGATGTAGCAATGGTGGTAGTAGTAGTAGTTGTGGTAAAAGTAATAATAGCAGTAGCAGTGCTAGTAGTAGCAGTAGTACAAGTAGCCTCAATAATAGTCATAGTAGTAGCAATAGTAGTGGCAGAAGCAAAACTAGTAGCAGTAGTAGCAATAATTATTACTATAGTAGTAGTAGTTGTAGAAGTATTAGTGTAGTAGTAGAAGTGGTAGTTGGAGAGCTAGTAGTAGTAGCAGGAGTAGTAGTAGTGGTAGAAGTTGTAGTAGTAGTAGTGGTAGTAGTAGTATTAGTAGTAGTTGCTGCACTAGTAGTAGTAATAGTGGCAGTAGTAGTAATTGGAGAAGTAGTATTAGTTGTAGTAGTTGTAGTAGAAGTTACAGTAGTTGTAGTTGTAGATGTAGTAGAAGCAGCAGCAGTAGCAGCAATAGTAGTAGCAGCTGTAGAAGTAGTAGTTGCAATAGTTGTTGTAGAAGTGGTAATAGTAGTAGTAGTCATAGCAGAAGTAGTAGTATTAGTAATTGTAGTATTAGTAATGGTAGTTGTAGTAGTAGTTGTTGTCATAACATTCGTAATAATAGTAGAAGTTATAGCAGTAGTTGTAGTTGCAGTAGTAGTAGTTGTAGTAGGAGTAGCAACAATAGCAGTTGTAATAGTAGTAATAGTAGGAGTACTAGCAGCAGTAGTTGCACTTATACTAGTAGGTGTAGCAGATGTAGTACTAATAGTTGGAGCAATAGTAGTAGTTATAGTGGCAGTAGCAGCGAAAGCTTTAGTACTAGAATTAGTTTAGTAGCTGCAATAGCAGCTGTGTTCGGAGTAGCAGCAGTGGTTGCAGTAGTTGTAGAATTAGCAGTAGTAGTAGGTGTAGCGGCAGAAGTAGTATAAGCAATAATAGTAGTAGATGTTGTTGTAGTATTTTTAGAAGCAGTAGTAGCAAAAGTTGTAGTAGTTGTAGTGGTAATAGTAGTTATTGTAGTATCAGTAACAGCAACAAAAGTAGTAGTTACAGTAACTGTAGAAGTAGTCAAAGAAGTAGTAGCAATAGTAGAAATAGTAGTAGTACTAGTACTAGTAGTTGTAGTCAGAGAAGTGTTAGCAAGAGTAGTAGAAGTCGGGGTAATAGTAGTAGTAGTAGTAGTAGTTGTAGCTGCCATAGTAGCTGTAGAAGTAGTAGCAATATGAGTGGGAATAGTAGTAACAGCAATAGTAGTAGCCGCAATACTACTACTAGTAGTAGTCGTAGTACCATTAGTACTAGTAGTAGCAGTCGTAGGAGCAGTAGGAGCAAATATAGCACTTGTAGTAATAAGAGATATAGTAGTACTAGTAGTAGTAATAGTAGGAGCAGTTGTAGTTGTAGTAGGAGTAGCGATAGTAGCAGTAGTAGTTGGAGTATCAGTAGTGCAGTAGTGGTTGTAGCAGCAGTAGCTATAGGAGTAGCTGTAGCAGTAGCAAGAGCAATAGCTTTAGTTGTTGTAGTAGTAGAAATAGGAGTTGTAGTTGCAGTAGTAGCAGTAGTTGGAGCTGTATTAGTAGTTGTGGTAGTAGTAGTAGTCAAAGTAGTAACAATAGCAATAGTAGTAGTAGTAGGGGAAGTAGTAGTAGCAGTAGGAGCAGTAGCATTAGTATTAGGAGTAGTAGACATAGTTGCAGTAGTAGAAGTAGTAGTAGCAGTAGTAATAGTAGCTATATTATTTCTAAAAATAATAGCAGCAGTAATAGTAGTAGAAGCTGGAGTAGTAGCAGTAAGAGTAGCAGTAGGAGTAGAAGAAATAGTAGCCGTAGTATTAGTAGTTAGAGCAGTAGTGGTAGTAGTAGTTGAAGTAGCAGTAGCAGCTGCAATAGTAGTAGTTAGGGTAGTAGTAGTAGCAACTGTAGTAGTAGTAGTAGTTATTGTTGTAGTAATTATAGTCATAACATGAGGAGAAATACTAGCAATAGCAGCAGCAGCAACAGTACTACCAGCGGTAGATTAGCAGCAGTGGCAACAACAACAGGAGGAGTAGTAGTAGTAGTAGTAGTAGTAGCAGTAGCAGTAGTAGGAGTAGAAGCAGGTGTAGTAGTAGTAATAATATTAGTAGTAGTAGTAGCCATTGTAGCAGTAGTAGTAGTAGCAATAATAGCAATAGTAGTATGAGTAGTAGCAATTGTAGTAGTAGTTGTAGTATTTTTAGTAGTTATGGTAGTTGTAGTAGCTAGTGTGTAGCTGGAGTAGTAGTAGTATTAGTGGCAATAGTACAAGTAGCTATTGTAGTAGTAGTAGTAGGAGGAGAACCAGTAGTAGTCATAGTAGCAGTAATAGTCTCAATAGTAGTAGTAGAAGTTGAAGTAGGACTAGTAGTAGCAGTATTAGTAGTAGCAATAGTAGTGGCAGCAGTAGTAGTAGCGAGAGAAGTAGTAGTGCTTGCAGTAGTAGTAGTAGCTATTGTAGCCGTGGCATTAGTAGTAGTGGTAGTAGTAGTAGGATAAGGAGTAGTAGTAGTTGTAACAGCAACCGTATTAGCCGTAGTACTACTTGTAGTTGTTGTAGTAATCACATTAGTAGTAGTAGAAGGAGTAGTTATAGCACTTGCAGTAGTTGGAGTTGTAGTGGTAGTAGTAGTAGTTTTAGTGTGAGTCAGAGTAGTAGCAGTAGTAGTAGGAGTATCAGTAGTAGCTGCAGTGGTAGGGGTATCAGTAGTAGCAGTAGTGGTTGTAGTAGTAGTAGTAGTAGCAGGAGCAGCAGTAGGAGTATGAGTAGTAGTAGCAGTAGTAATAGTAGGGAAGCAGTATTAATAGTAATAGTAGCTGTAGTAGTCATGGTAGTAGCCATAGCAGCAGTAGCATTAGTATTAGGACTAGTAGCAGTAGTAATAGGAGTAGCAGTAGTGATAGGAGTAGTAGTTGAAGTTGCAGCAGTAGAAGTAGTAGTAGTAGCAGTAGTAGGAGGAGTATTATTAGTAAAAATAACAATAGTAGTAGTAGTGAAAGAGCAATATTAGTCATATTAGTTGTAGAAGCAGTGGTAGTAGTAGTGGTTGGAGTTGTAGGAGTAGTAGTAGTGGTAATTATAGTAGGAGTTGTAGTAGTCATAGTAGAAGCAGCAGTAGCAATATTAGCACTAGTAGTAGTAGTAGCCATAGTAGCAATTGGAGTAGTAGTAGCAGTAGTACTGAAAGCAGTAGTAGTAGTAGCAGAATTAGAAGTCATCGCAGTAGTAGTAGTAGTTGCGATAATAGCAGTAGTAGTAGTAGTAGCAGAAGTAGAAGTAATCGCAGTAGTAGTAGTAGTTGCGATAATAGCAGTAGCAGCAGTAATAGTAGCAGTAGTAAAAGTAGTAGTAGTTTTAGTAGTTGGGGTAGTAGTAGTTATTATGTAGCAGAAGTAGTAATAGTAGCTATCGTAGTACTAGTAGTAGTATTCGTAGCAGCTGTAGCAGCAGCAGCAGTAAGAGTGACAGTAGTAGCAGTAGTAGTAGCAATTGTAGTAGTGCTAGGAGAAGTAGTAGTAGATTAGTTGCAAAAGCAATAGTAGTAGTAGTAGTTGTAGTAATAGTTGAAGTAGTAGTGATAGTAGTAGTAGCAGTAGCAGCAGCAGTAGCAACAATAGTAGTACCAATAGTAGTAGCAGCATCAGCAGCAGCAGTAGCAGCTATAGTAGTAGTAGTAATGGTGGTAATAGTAGTAGTGGTACCAGTAGTAGCTATAGTAAGCATAGTAGTAGTAGGAGTAGTAGTAGTCATACTTGAACTAGTGGTTGTAGTAGTAGCAGTAGTAGTACTTCTAGTTGTAGCTGTAGTAGTAGTGGCAGTAGTAGTAGTAGTAGAAGTTGCAATAGTAGTACTACTAGAAGTAATAGAAGTAGTAGTAGAGGTAGAAGGTGTAGTAGGAGTAGGAGTAGTAGTAGCAGTAGCAGTAGTAGTAATCGGAGTAGCAATAGTAGTAGTGTTTGTAGTAGTAGTAGTAGTAGTAGTAGTCGTAATAGTAGTACCAGTGGTAGTAGTAGTTATAGTAGTAGTACTGATAGTAATAGTAGTAGCAAAAGTAGTAGTAGCAGTAGCAGTAGATGCATTAGTGGCAGTAGGAGTAGTAATACTAGTAGTAGTAGCAGCAACAGTAGAAGTAGTTGTGATAGTACTTGTAATAGTTGTGGTGCTGGAAATAGTGGAAGTAGAAGTAGTAGTAGGAGAGGTGGTAGTAGTAGTGGCTCACGTAGTAGCAGTAGTAATAGTAGAGATAGTAGGAGTAGTAGTACCAGCAGTAGTAGTAGTATTAGCAGTAGCAGTAGCATTAGCGGTAGTAGTAGTTGCAGTAGTAGTAATAGTAGTAGCAGTAGCAGTAGTGGAAGCACTAGCAATAGTAGTAGGGGTAGTCTTAGTAGTAGCAGAAGGAGTAGTTGTACTACTAGTAGAAGCAGTTGTAGCCACAACAGCAGTAGCAATAGCAGTAGTAGCAGTAGCAATAGTAGGAATAGTTGTAGTTATTATAGAAGTGGTAGTAGTATTAGTAGTACTAGTGGTAGTAGTAGTAGCAGTAGTAGCTATAGTAGTTGTAGTTGTTGGTGTAGTAGTAGTAGTTATTATTGTTGTAAGAGAGGTAGTAGCAATAGTTGTAGTAATAGTACCAGCATTTGTTGTCGGAGCAGTAGTCCTAGATGTCTCAGTAGTGGTAATAGTAGCAGTAGTACTAGTAATCGTGGTAATAGCAACAACAGTAGTCACAGTAGTAGCAATAGTAGTAGTAGTTGTTGCAGTAGTAGTAGTAGTAGTAGTAGTAGTAGAAAAAGAAGAAGAAGAAGAGGAAGAAGAAGAAAAATTAGTAGTTATTGTGGTAGTAGTAGTAGTTGTTGTTGTAGTACAAGCAAAACTAGTAGTAGGAGCAGTAGCAGTAGTAGCAGTAGTATTAGTTGGAGCAGCAAAAGTCGTACTAGCAGTTATAGTAGTAGTAGTAGTAGTAGTCGTATTAGAAGTAGTAGTAGTAGCAATAGTAGTAGCAGCAGTACTAGTAGTAGTAGTAGTGGTAATTGTAGCAGTTATAGTAGCTGTAGTAGTGGCCAAAGTAGTGGTGGTGGTGGTACTAGTAGTAGCCGTAGTTGCAGTAGTGGCAGTAGTAGTAGTAGCAGGAGCAGCAGTAGTAGTAGTTGTAGTAGTAGTAGTGGCAATAGTTGTAGTAGTAGTAGTAGCGGTATTAGTAGTAGTATTAGTTGCAGTAGTAGTTGGAGTAGTAGTATTAGCAACCGTTGTAGCAATAGTAGCAGTAGTGGCAATAGTAGATGTATTTGTAGTTATAGTAGTTGCATCAGTTGCAATAGTCGCAGTGGGAGTAGTAGTAGCAGTAGTAGCTGAAGTAGCAGCGGTAGAATTAGCAACAGTAGTAGAAGTAGAAGTAGTACTTGTTGTAGTAGTAGTAGTAGTAGTAGTAGTAGTACCTTTTGTAGTTGTAGTACTTATAATAGTAGTATTAGGAGGAGCAGTAGTAGTAGAAGAAGTAGTAGTTGTCGAAGTAGTTGTTATTGTAGTAGTAGCAGTAGTAACAGTACATGTAGCAGTGGTGGTGGTAGTAGTAGTAGTTTTAATAGTAGTAGTTGTTGTTGTTGTTGTTGTAGTAGGAGCAGGAGTACTAGCAATAACTATAACAGCAGTAGCAGTAGTACTAGTAGCAATAGTAGTAGTGGAACTAGTAGTAGTAATAGAAGAAGTATTAGTTGCGGTAGTAGTAGTAGTAGTAGTTGTTGTTGTTGTTGTAGTAGTAGTAGTAGTAGTAGTAGTAGTAGGAGCAGTAGTAGCAGCAGTAGCAGCCGCAATGCTAGTCGTAATAGTAGTAGTAGGAGTAGGAGTAGTAGCAATAGCAACAATTGTAATAGAAGTAGCTATAGTAGTAGATGTAGTTGTAGTAGAGGTTGTAACAGTCATAGCATTGGTAGCAATACTACTACTACTAGTAGTAGTAGTAATAGTTGTAGAAGTAGTTATAGTGATACTGGTAGCAGCAGTAGAATTAGTTGGAGTAGCAGTAGTAATAGTGGTAGTAGTAGTAGTTACTAGTAGTAGGATAAATAGCAATAGTGGGAGTAATAGAGTAGTAGTAGTAGTAGTAGAAGTAGTACTAGTAGCATTAGAAGTAGTTGTAGTATTAGTAGCTGTATCAGTCGCAGTTGTTGTAGAAGAAGAAGTAGTAGTAGTAGTTATTATTGTTATAGGAGAGGTGGTAGTAGTAGTAGTAACAGTAGCAGCAGTAGTATTTGTTGTTGTATTAGTAGCACTAGTAGGAGCTGTAGTTGTGATAGTAGTAGTAGTAGTTGTAGTCGCTGTAGTTGTAGTGGCAGTAGTAGAAGTAGTAGCAGCAGTAATTATTGTAGTTGTAGTAGTAGTAGTATTTGTTATTGCAATAGTAGCACTACTAGCAGTAGTAGTGGATGTTGTAGTAGTTGTAGTGGTAATTGCAATAGCAGTAGCAGAAGTTGTAGGAGTCTAAGTAGTGGTAGCAGAAGTAGCAATAGTAGCCGTTGTAGCAATAGTAGTAGTAGGATTCGTAGTAGTAGTGGTGGTAGTAGTAGTAGTAGTAATAGTAGTGGAAGAAGTAGAAGTAGTAGTAGTAGTAATAGTAGTAGTAGAAGAAGAAGTAATAGTAGCAGAAGTAGTGGTAGTTGTTGTGTTGTAGTAGTAGAAGTAGTAGTAATAATACTCGTAGCAATAGTAGTAGTTGTAGCAACAATAGTATCGTAGTAGTAGTAGTAGCAGTGGTAGTAGCAATAGTAAAAGTAGTAGAGGAAGTTGTAGTAGTGGCAACAACAGTAGTAGCCGAAGTAGTCATAGTTGTTGTAGTAGTAGTGGTAGTAGTAGTAGGAGTAGTAGTATTTGTAGTAGCAGTAGTAGCAGTAGTAGCAATCAAAGTAGTGGTAGCAGCATTTGCAATAGTAGTAATTGTTGTAGAAGTAATAGTAGTAGTAGAAGTAGTAGCAGCAACCCTAGTAGTAGCAGCAGTTGTATTAGTTGGAGTAGCAGTAGTTGTACTTGGAGTAGTAGTAGATGTAGTAATTGTAGTAGGAGAAGTAGTAGTCATAGTTGTAGTAGTAGTAGTAGTGGCAGCAATAGCAGCTGCAATAGTAGTTGTAGCATTTGCAGTAGTTGTAGCATTAGTGGTAGTGTAGTAGTTGTTGTTGTTGTTGGAGAAGTTGTAGTTGTAGTAGTTATTATTTTTGTAGGAGAGGTAGTAGTAGTAGTAGTAGTAGTTGCATCAGTAGTTGTTGTTGTATTAGTAGCACTAATAGCAGCAGTAATTGTAATAGCAGTAGTAGTAGTAGCAGTAGTAGTAGCAGCAACAACAGTAATTGTCACAGTTGTAGCAATAATAGTATTTGTTGTACCAACAGTAGTAGTAGTAGTAGCAGTAGTAGTAGATATAGTAGTAGTTGTAGTTGTAATTATAGCAGCAGTAGTAGGAATTGTAGCAGTCGAAGTAGTGGTAGTAGTAGTTGAAGTAGCTGCCATAGTAGCAGTCATAGTAGTAATATTTTTAGCAAAATTGGAAGTAGTAGCAGTAGTATTAGTTGGTGCAGTAGTAGCAGTAGTAAAAGCAGTAGAGCAAATAATAGTAGTGGCAGTAGTATTTGTAATCGTAGTAGTAGCAGTAGTAGTACTTGTAGTAACAATAGTAGTAGTTCTAGTAGTCGAAGTAGTGGTACCAACATTTGCAATAGTAGTAATAGCAGTAGAAGTAATAGTCGCAGCAGTAGTAGTAGTACTAGTAGCAGTAGTAGCAGTAAAACTACTCGTTGTAGTAGTAGCAGCAATAGCTATAGTATTAGGGGGAGTAGCAATAGTAGTAGCAGTAGCAAAAGTTGTAGGAGAAGTTGTAGTTGTTATAGTAGTAGTACTATCACTAGTAGTTTTAGTACTAGTAGTAGTAATAGTAGTAGTAGCAACTGTAGTAATTACTGCAGTAGTTGCAGCAACAACTGTGATAGCGATAGCGTAGTAGTAGTAGTAGTAGTAGTAGTAGTAGTAGTAGTAGGAGTAGGAGTAGCTGCAGTAGCAGAGGTAGCAGTTATCGTTGTAGTAGTAGTAGTAGTGGTAGCAGTAGTACTAATAACTGTGGTAGCAGTAGTAGTAGCAATAGCAGTGGCAATAGTACTAGTAGCAATAGCAGTAGTAGTAGCAGTAGTAGCAATAGTAGTGGTAGTAATAGTTCTTATAGTAGAACTGCTAGCAACAACAGTAGTAGTAGTTGTTATAGTAGAAGTAGTAGTTGTTGTTGTTGTAGTAGAAGGAGTTGGAGTTGGTGTAGGAGTAGTAGTAGTAGTAGTAGTCGTAATAGTAGTAGTGTAGTAACAGTAGAAGTGGTAGTAGTAGTGGTCATAGTTGTAGAGGCACTACTTGTAGCAGTAGCAGTAGCAGTAGCAGTAGTAGTAGTGGTAATAGTAGTGGTAGTAGTAGTAGTTACAGTAGTAGCTGAAACAATAGTTGTGGTAGTCAGAGGAGTACTACTAGTAGTAGTAGTTGTTGTTGAAACAGCAGCAGTAGCAGCAGTCGTGGTGGTGATAGTAATAGTAGTAGCAATAGTTGTAGTAGTAGCAGAAGTGGTAGTTGTGCTAGTAGTATCAGTAGGAGTAGTCGGAGTAGTCGTAGTAGTAGTAGTAGTGCAACAACATTATTAGTAGCAATAGCAGTAGCAGTTGTAGTAATAGTAGTAGTAGTGGTAGTAGTAGCAGTTGTTATAGTAGTTGTATTAGCTGTAGTAGTAGGAGTAGTAGTACTAGTAGAATTAGTATTAGTAGTTGTAGTAGTAGTGGTGGAAGAAGTTGTTGTAGTAGTAGTAGTACTCGTAGTACTCACAGTAGTAGTAGTAGCAGTAGGAGTAGTAGCTGTTGTTATTATTGTAGCAGGAATAGTATTATTTGTAGTTAGTATACTAGTTGTAGGAGTACTAGTAGAATTAGTAGTAGTAGTTACAATAGAAGTGTGGTAACAATAGCAGTATTAGTAGTAGTAGAGGTAGTTGTAGCAGTAGTTGTTGTAGTCGAAGCAGTAGTAGTAGTATTAGTAGTAGTAGTGGTAATAGTAGAAGCAATAGTAGTTATTGTTGTAGTAGTCGTAGTAATAGTTGTGGTAGTATGAGGAGGAATAGTAGTAGTGGTAGTTGTTATAGTAACAGCAACAATAGTCGTAGTAGTGGTAGTAGTAATAGTAGCTGTTATTGTAGTAGTAGTAGAAGTAGTAGCTGTAGTAGTAGTAGCAATAGGAGTCGTAGTAGTAGTCGCACCAACAGTAGTAGTAGAAATAGTTTCAGTAGTAGTAGTTGTTGTAGTTGAAGAAGTAGTAGTAGCAATATAGTAGTAGTAGTTGTAGTAGTAGGAGAAGTTTTAGTAGTTGTACTATTAGCAATAATAGCATTATTTGCAGCAATAGTAGTAGTTGTAAAAGTAGTAGTAGTAGTTGTTGTTGATATTGTTGTTGTTGTAGTAGTAGTGTAGTAACAGTAGAAGTAGTAGTAGTAGAGGGAGTAGTAGAAGTAGTAGTTGCAGTGGTAGCAGTTGTAGTTGTAGTAGTTGTAGTTGTAGTAGTGGTAGTAGTAGTTGTGGTAGTAGTAGGAGGAGTAGTAGCAGTAATAGTAGTTGTTGTTGTAGCAGCAGCAACATTAGTTTTAGAATTGGCATTTGTAGTAGTAGTAATTGTAGTTGTAGTAGTTGTAGTAGTAGTAGAAGTAGTAGCTATTGTAGCAGTAGCAGTAGGAGTAGTAGTAGTGGTGGTACTAGCAGTAGTTGTTGTTGAATTAGTTGAACTAGTAGTAGTAGCAACACTAGTAGTAGTAGTATTAGGAGGAGTAGTTGTAGTAGTTGTAGGAGAAGTTTTAGTAGTTGTAGTAGTAGCGGTAGTAGTAGTAGTAGTAGTAGTTGTAGGAGTAATAGTTGTGGTAGTAGTAATAGGAGCAGCAGTAGTAGCAGTAGCAATAGTTATAGCAGTAGGTGGAGTAGTAGTAGTAGTAATAGCTATAATAGTTGTTGTAGTAGCAATGTAGTAGTTGTGGTATCTGTAGTAGTAGTAGCAGAAGTAGTAGTAGCAGCCGCAATGGTTGTAATAGTAGGTGGAGGAGTTGTAGTGGTAATATTAGTAGTAGTTGTTGTAGTAGTAATAGTCGTTGTAATAGTAGTAGAAGTAGTAGTAGCAGCAGTAGTAGTAGTAGCGGTAGGAATAGGTGTAGTAGTAGTAGTAGTAGTAGTAGTAGTAGTAGTAGTAGTAGTGGCAGCAGCAGTAGGAGTAGTAGTAGTAGAAGTTGTAGTAGTAGTAGTAGTAGTAGTGGTAAAAGTTGTTGTTGTAGTTGTAATAGTTGTAGTAGTAGCTAGAGTAGTAGTAGTAGTAGTTATACTAGGGGTAGTTGTTGTTGTTGTTGCTGTTGCAGTAGCAGTATTATTTGTAGTAATAGCAGTAGTTGCAAGAGTAGTAGCAGTATTAGTAGTAGTTGTTGTGGTAGTAGTGTAGTAACAGTAGGAGTAGTAGTTGTATTAGCGGTTGTAGTATAATTAGTAGTTGCAGTAATGGCAGTAGTAGTAGTTGTAGTATTAGTAGTAGTTGTTGACATAGTAGTAGTAGTATTACTAGGAGTAGTCGCAGTACTTGTAGCAGTTGTTGTAGTAGTAGAAGTAGTAGTAGTATCAGTTGTACTAATAGTAGTAGTACTAGTACTAGTAGTTGTAGCAATAGGAGTAGTAGTAGTAGGAGTAGTTGTATCACTCGTAGCAGTAGTAGTAGTAGGAGTAGTAGTAGTTGTTGTAGTAGCAGTAGTAGTAAAAGTCATAGTAGTAATAATGGCAGAGGTACCAGTAGTAGTAGCAGTAGTAGTGAAAGCATTAGTAGCAATAGTACTAGTAATAGGGGCAGTAGCAGAAGCAATATTAGTGGCAGTAGTTGCAGTAGTAGTGCTCATAGTAGGAGAAGTAGTATTAGTAGTAGTAGCAGCAACAACAACAGTAGTAGTTTTTATAGTTGTAATTGTAGTAGGCGTAACAGTAGCTGTAGCAGTAGTACTAATACTAGGCATAAGAGTAGTAGTAGTAGTAGTAGTAGTAGTTTTAGTAGGTGGAGTAGTAGTTGTAGCAGCAGCAGTAGTAGTTGGAGTAGCAGTTGTAGTGACAGTTGTAGTTGCAACAGTAGTAGTGATAGTATTGGTAGTAGAAGTATCAATAGCAGAATCAGTTGCAGTAGAAGTAGCAGTAGAGGTAATAGTAGTAGTTATAGCAATAGTAGTAGCAGATGAAGTAAAATGAGTAGTAGTAGAATTTGTGGTGGTTGTAGCAGGAGTAGTAGTAGTAGTAGTTTTAGGAGTAGTAGAAGATGTTGTAATAGTATTTGTAATTGTAGTAGATGTAGCAGATGTAGTAGCAGTAGTACTAGTTGTGGGAATAGCAGTAGCAGTTGTTGTACGAGCAGCAGTAGTAGCAACAAAAGTTGCCGCAACAGTAGTAGCAGCAACAACAATAGTTATAGTACTACTAGTAGTAGTCGTGGTGGTACCAATAATAGTAGCAGCAGCAGTAATAATAAAAGTAATTGTAGTAGTGGTGGTACTAGCAATAGTAGTTGTACTAGAAGTAGTAAAAGTAGTAGTAGCAGTAGTAGTAGTTGTTGTAGTAATAATAGCAATAGCAGTACTAGTAGTAGTAGTAGTAGTAGTAGCAATAGTACCAGTAGTAGTAGCAGTAATAGTACCAGTAGTAGTAGCAGTAGTGGTTATAGTAACAGTAGTAGCAGTAGTGGTTATAATAATAGCAGTAGTAGTAGCAATAATAGTAGCTGTAGTAGCAGTAGTAGACGTAGGAGCAATAGTAGTAGTAGTAGTAATAGTAGTAGTTGTAGTAGTAGCAGCAGTAACAGTAGTAACAGTAGTAGTAGTAGTAATAGTAGTTGCAGTAGTAGCAGTAGCCGTTGAATCAGTAATAGTAGAAGTAGCAGTAGCTTTTGTAATAGTAGCGGCAGTAGTAGTAGTAGCAGTGGCAGCAAAAGCAACTGCACCAGTAGTAGTATTATTATTTGTAGTAGTGGTAGTAGCAGTAATGCTGGTAATAGTAGGGGTTGCTGTAGAAATAGTCGGAGCAGCAGTAACAGAGGCTGTAGCAGCTATAGTAGTTGTAGTAGTTGTAGCAGTTGCAGCAGTAGCAGAAGTAGCAGTAGTGGTAGTAGTAGTAGTAGAAATAGTTGTAGTAGTAGTAGGAGCTCTAACTGTTGTAGTAGTAGTCGTAGCACTAGCAGTAGTAGTAGCAAGAGTAGGAATAGGTGTAGAAGTAGTAATAATAGTAGCAGCAGAAGTGATAGTAGTAGTAGTAGGACTAGGAGAAGTGGTAGTAAAAGTGCTAGGTGTAGGAATAGTAGCAGTAGTAGCACAAGTAGGAGTAGGAGTAGTAGTAGTAATTTTGCTGCTGCTACTCCTGCTACTACTACGGTTAGTACTACTCCTACTAGAACCATTCCTATTGCTTCCACTTCTACTACCGCTACTGTTGCTGTTGCTACTTCCGCTACTACTACCATTGCTACTATTACGGCTACTACTATCACTACTTCCACTACTAATGCAACAACTGCTACCACTTCGATGGCTATTATGACTATCACTGCTACTACTATTGTAACAATTGCTACTGCTTCTACGGCCACCACTATTACTTATACAACCGCTACTACTGTTACAATTGCAACTTCTACTGCTATTATTACTGCTACTGCTACTGTTGCTTATATAGATTTTGCTACAACTACTACTACTACCACTACTAATTCAACTATTTCTACAATTGCTAATATTAATGATACTACTACTACTACTACTCCTGCAACAACAATAACAACTACTACTACTCCATCTCCACCTACTATTATTGTTGTTACTGCAACTACAACAACAACAACTACTACTACTACAACTGTGACAACTAATACTACTACTACTACTGTTGCTACCCTTACTACTAATACTGCTTCAACAGTAACTGCCATTACTACTACTACTACTACTGCTGCTACAGCTACAACTTCTACTATGCTTGCTAGTACTACTGCTACTGCTACAACTTGTACTACTACTACTACTGCTAGTACTTCTACTACTGTAGATAGTACTACTGCTACTACTGCTGCTACAACTATTACTAACACTACTACTGCTACCACTGCTACTTCTATAACTTCTCATATTACTCCTACTGCTACTACTTCTACTACTACTATTACGGCAACTACTACTAATACTACTACTATTTGTACTTTTGTTGCTGAAAATGCTAATACAACTAAAACTATTACTATGATACTACTATTACTAATACTGCTACTACTGATACTAATAAAATTACTACTGCTACTACGACTACTACTACTTCTGCCACTATTCTTGCTACTACTGTTACTATTGCTACAACTTCTACAACTATTTCTATTGCTACTGCTACTACTGCTGCTGCTACTACTATTACTACTACTACCGCTACTTCTACTCCCACTACTACTCCTTCTCTAGCACCTATTCTCACTACTACTCTGACTCCTACTACTACTACTACTACTACTGCAACTACTATTGTTGTTATTACTACTACTTCTCCTTCTGCTACTGCTACTACTGCTCCTTTTACCACTACTACTGCTCCTTTTAACACTACTACTACTACTACTACTACTACTACTACTACTACTACTACTACTACTACTACTATTACTTCTACTGCTACTACTACTGATACTGCTACTACAACAACAGCTGCCACTGCTACTACTACAACAGCTGCTACTACAACCACTACTACTACTACGACTACTGCTACAACTACTACTAATCCTATTTCAACTACTAATACTGCTACTACTGCAACCATGACTACGACTGCTACTTTGACTACTACTACTTCTACTACTACATCGACTACTGTGGTTACTACTACCACTACTTCTATTACAACTGCTACTACTACAACTTCTATGTGAATGACTACAGCCACTATTGTTGCCACTATTATTACTACCAATACTACTGCTACTGCTATTACTGCTTTTACTACTGCTATAGCTACTAGAACTACTTCGGATACTACTACTGCGACGAATACAGTTACTACTACTAGAACTACTAGTGAGACTGCTGCTACTACTACTACTACTACTACTACTACTAAGACTACTACTACAACAACTATTACTATGACTGCTGTTGTTGCAATTA
This sequence comes from Trichopus zeylanicus subsp. travancoricus, assembly GCA_005019695.1. Lineage (NCBI taxonomy): Eukaryota > Viridiplantae > Streptophyta > Magnoliopsida > Dioscoreales > Dioscoreaceae > Trichopus > Trichopus zeylanicus. The sequence goes on from RXID01021532.1 coordinate 95,634, forward strand.
CTTCTACTGCTACTAATACTACAACTCCGTCTACTACTCCTGCTGCTACTACTTTTATAACAACAACAACTACTACTACTACAACTTCTATTGCTACAACAACTACTACTGCTACTTCTATTGCTACTACTACCACCACTACTACTACTACAACTGTTGCTACTACTACTACTACTACTACAGCTCAGTTACTACACTTGCCACTGCTACAACTACTACTACTTCAACTGCTACTGCAACTACTATTCCTACTATAGAAGATACTGCTCCTACTACAACAACTACTACAGCTGCTACTACAACAACTTTTGCTACTACTACAACTACAGCTACGACTGCTAGTACTACTAGTACCGCTACTACTACTACCACCACCACTACTACTACTACTGCTACTATGGCTACAAATACTATTACTACTACTCCTAGTAATACTACCATAGCTATTTTTGTTGTTATTGTTGCTACTACTACTACTGGTACTACTACTATTATTGTTGTTGTTGCTACCACTACTACTACTACCATGACTCCTCCTCCTCCTACAACTACTATGACTGCTTCTACTGCTACTACTACTGGTACTACTGCAACTGCTGCTACGGATAACACAACTACAACCACAACTGCTACTACTGCTACTATTGCTACTGCTACTGCTACTATCACAACTAATACAGCTACTACTGCTTCTACTACTACTATTGCTACTACAACTACTATCAGGACTACTTCTACTACTAGTAGTACTACTATGACTATTACTGCAGCTACTACTACTACTTCTCCTACAATAACGACAACTACTACTTCTCCTCCTACTATTGGTGCTGCTACTACTATTGCTACTACAACTATTGCTACTTCTACGATTATTACTACTACTGCTACTACTTATACTACTACTGTTGGTACTACAACTACTACTTCTACTGCTGCTACTACTTCTATTACTATAGCAACTACTACTACTTCTACAACTACTACTGCCACTACTACTGCTACTACTACTACTACTATAACTACTTCTTTTGACACAACTACTACCACTACTCCTAATACTACCACTACTACTATTACTGCTACTGTTGCAAGTGCCGCTACTATTGCTACTGGTACTACTACAACTACTAACATGACTACTAATACTACTACATATATTACTTGTACTACTACTACTACAACTACAACATCTTCTCCCCTTACTACAACTTTTGCTACTAATAGTGTGACAACTACTAATATTGTTACCACTACTACTACTGCTGCTACAATACAACGACTACTGCTGCTACTACTACTACTACTGCTTTGACTCCTACTTCTACTATCACAACTACTACTACTACAACTCCTACTACTACTACTACTATTGCTACTACTTCTATTACTACTACTACTACTTCTACTGCCACTACTGCGACTACTACTATGATTACAACTACTAATACTACAGTTGCTGCTACTATTCCTACTTCTACTACCACTGCTGTTGCTACTACAACCACTACTACTCCAACTACCATATCTACTCTAACTTCTATTAATATTACTACTACAACAACCACTACTCATGTTGTGGAAACTACTACAACTATTGCAACCACTTCTACTACTAGTACGCCTATTCCTACTATTACTACTACTAGTACTGCTACTACCACTACTCCTGCGACTACTAATACTACTACTACTACTACTACTACTACTACTACTACTATTACTAACTCTACTACTACTACTCTAGCTACTACTACTACTATGATAACTACTACTACTGCTACTGCTACTTCTGCTACTACTTCCAGAACTACTACTACTGCTACTATTGCTACTCTATCTACTACTGCTACTCTAGCTACAACTGCAACTAATGCTACCACTACTTGTACTACAGCTGCAACTTCTATAACCACTACTGCTACTACAACTAGTACTCCTATAACTACTGCCACAACTGCGACTACTAATACTACAACTACTACTTCTACAACAACTGCTACTTCTACTACCACTACTACTACTACTAATACTGCTACTACAATGACTACTACTACTATGACTATTGCTACCACCACTACTGCGACTCTTCCTCCTACTAAAATTACAACTGTCAATACTACTACTACTACTGCTGCTGCTGCTGCTACAACTACTACTATTACTGTTACTACTACTACTACTATTACTACTACTACTACTTGTACTACTACAATACCTATTACTGATAACACCACTACTATTGCTACAACTACTTCTACTTCCACTACTACTACGACTCTGACTACTACTACTACTACTCTTATTACTGCTATTACTGCTGCTACTACTATTAGTATTACTACTACCGCTACTGGTACTTCCATTATTGCCACTAGTATGATTGTTACTAGTATTACTACTACTGCTCCTACTACTACTACTACTTCTACTATTACTGCTACTACTTCTACTACTTCTATTACTACTCCTACTACTCCTACTACTACTGCTGCTATTGCTGCTACTACTACTACTACTACTACTACTACTACTACTGGTACTACTACTAATGCCGCTAGTACTACAAACACTATAACTACTATAACAACTACAGCTACTTCTGCTACTTCTAATACTACTATAACAACTACAACAACTTCTTCTACAACAACAACTAGTACTACTATCAAAACTAGTACTAGTACTGCTACTGCTACTACTATGATTTTATTCTCCTAATATTACTACTACAACTATGACTACTACTTCTCCTACTATTACTTCTACTACTACCACTACAACTACTCCTGTTGCTGCTACTTCTACTACTCCTACTACTACTACTATTGCTACTACTACTACTATTGGTATAACTACTAATACTACTACTACTACAACTATTATTGCTTCTACTACAACTACTGTTGCTACTACAACTACTACAGCTACTACAAGATCTTCTACTACTACTACTAATAATACTACTACTCTTCTATTGCTACTATTACTAATAATACTGCGGCTACTACTGCTGCTGCTGCTGCTGTTACTACTTCTACTACAGCAACTATGGCTACTATTGTTACTACTACCACTACCACCGCTACTACTACTACTATTATGACTCCTACAACAACTACTATAACTACCCCAACCACTCAAACTACTACTACTACTACTACTGCTACTGCTGCTGCTACTACTAGTACTACGGCTATTATTGCTACTACTTGTACTACTACTACTACTACTACAACTGCTACCACAACTACTACTTCTGCTACTCTAACGACTGCTACTATTTCCACTACTGCTACTACTGCTATGACAACTACTACTACCACTGCTAGTACTACTACTTCTACTATTTCTGCTGCTTCTACTTTTACTACTAATACTACTACTCCTACTCCTACTACACTCAATGCGGCTACTACTACTACTCCTACTACTACTACTATTACCACTACTTCTACTTCTTCTACTACTACTACGATTGCTACTATTGCTCATTTTTCAAATGCTACTAGTACTACTGCTACTACTGCTCCTACTTCTAATGCTGCTGCTACTACTACAATTACTGTCGCTGCTAGTACTGCTATTGTAACTACTTCTACTACCACTACTATCCTACTTTTATTGCTACTATTGCGGTAGCTACTACTATAAGTATTCCTGGTGCTACTACTACTACAACTACTATTATTTTAAGTAATCATACTCCTACTACTACTGTGACTACTACTACTTAAGCTATCACTATTGCAACTTCTACTCCTATAACTACCGCTACTGCTCCTACAATAATAAAAACTACTCCTACTACTACTTCAACTAATATGATCGCTGCTACTACTACATCTACTACTATCGCTCCAACTACTACTGCTGCTCCTACTGCTTCTACTACTACCACCAATACTACTGCGACTCCTGCTACTACAACTACTACTCCTACTGCTACTACTGCTACAACCTCTATGATACTACTAATACTCTAACTAGTACTGCTACTACTACTACTTCTACTACTACTACCACTGTTGTTACTCTACTACTACTGCTACTCCTACTCCTACTATTGCTATTACTACTGCTGCTACTCCTACTGCTACAACCACAACTGCTACTACTATTGCTACTACTACTACTACTACTACTACTACTACTACTACCATTATTGATACTCCTACTACTACTACTACTCCTCCTACAATGACACTACTACTACAACTACTTTTTTGGAAACTATTGATGCTATTACTACTGCTGCTGCTGCTACTGCTACTAATACGACTTCTACTACTACTTCTACTACTACTATGGATGGTTCGATAGCTACTGCCACTACTACTGCTACATCTGCTACTACTTCTACTGCTGCTACTGCTACTACTGCAATAACTACAACTACTGTTACTTCTGCTACTACTACTGCTTCAACTACAAGTACAAGTACAACTACCTCTACTTCAACTACTACTACTCCAACCACCACTACTGCTACCGCTACTTCTACTTCAACTACTACAACTACTTCTAATACTACTATTACTATTACTACTGCTGCTACTACTACTAGTACAACAACTTTCCCAACTCCTAATACTACTGCAACTATTATTACTTCTATTACTCCACCCACTGCAATGACTACTAATACTGCTTTCACTACTATTACAACTACTTCTGCTACTACTTAGGCTACAACTACTGCTACTTCTTCTATAATTACTTCTTCTACAAGTAGTCATAGTAGTAGTAGTAGTACCAGAAGTAGTAGTTATAGTCAAAGTACTATTAGTAGGAGTAAGAGTTGGAGTAGTAGTTGCGATAGTAGGAGAAATAGTAGTACCCGTAGTAGTAATTGGAGTTGTAGTAGTTATTGTAGTGGCAACAGTAGTTATAGTAGTTGAAGTAGTAGTAGTAGTAGTAGTAGTGTTAGTAGCAGGAGTATTAGGAGTAGTAGTTATTGTTGTTGTAGTAGTATTAGTTGTCGGAGCAGAAGTAGTGGTAGTATTAGTAGCAGAAGTGGTAGTAGTAGTGGTAGTAGTGGTAGCATTGGCCGTTGCACTAGTAGTAGCAGTTGTAGTAGGTGTAGTAGTACAAGTAGTAGTAGGTGTACTCATAGTAGCAATTGTAGTTGTAGAAGTAGTAGTAGTAGTCGTAATGGAAGTTCGAGTAGCAGCTGTAGTGGTAGTAGTAGTAGTAGTAGTACTAAAAGTATTAGTAGTAGTTGAACTAGTAGTAGTATTAGGAGTAGTGGTAATAGCAGTAGTAGTAGTAATTTTGGTTGTTGGAGTAGTAGTAGTAGTAGTAGGGGCAGCAATAGTAGCTGTACTAGTAGTAGTAATAGTGGTAGTGGTGGTAGTAGTAGTAGTAGTTGTTGTTGTTGTTTTAGTAGTAGCAATGGTAGGAATAGCAGTAGTAGTGTTCATAGAAATTGTAGTAGAAATAGTAGTACTAGTAGCAGTAGTAGTCATAATAGTAGTAGTAATAGTAGTAGTAGTAGTAGGAGTAGGAGTAGCGGTAGTAGTTGGAGTATGTGTAGGAGTAGTTGTAGTTGGAGCAGTCCTCATAGGAGTAGTAGTGGTAGTAGTAGTAGTAGTGCAGTGATAGTAATAGTAGTAGATGAACTAATAGTTTTAGTAGTAGTTGTTGTTGTACTACTAGAAATAGTAGCAGTAGTAGCAGTTGTAGTAGTAGGAGTAGGAGTAGTAATAGCAATAGTAGTAGCGATAGTAGTAGCAATAGTAGTTTTATTACTATTAGAAGTAGTTGTAGGGGTAGTAGTAGTAGTAGTAAGTTGTGGTAATAGTAAGTGTGGTAGTAGTAGTATTAGTAGTAGTTGAAGGAGTAGTACGAGTAGCAGTAGTAATAGTAGCAGAAATAGTAGCAGAAGTAGTAGTAGTAGTGGCAGTAGAAGTACTAGTTGTAGTAGCAGTAGTTGTTATTATTGTAGCAGTTGTAGTAGCAGTACTAGTCGTAGAAGTTGCAGTAGTAGTAGTAGTAGTAGTAAGAGTAGTAGTAGTAGTAGTAGTAGTAATAGTAGTAGTAAGAGCAATAGTAGTAGCTATAGTAGTACTAGTAATAGTAGTAGTAGTAGTAGTAGCGATAGTGGTGGTGGTACTAGTAGATGTACTACAATAGTAGCAGTAGTGGTAGTAGTGGTAGTAGTGGCAACAGTAACAATAGTAGTAGTAGTGGTAGTAGTGGTAGTAGTGGTCGTGGTGGTATTAACAGTGGTTGTAGTAGCTGAAGTATCTGTAATGGTAGCAGCAGCAGAAGTAGCAGTAGTAGTGGTAGTAGTAATAGTAGTAGTAGCTGTAGCAGTATTAATAGCCACAATAGTATTAGGAGTGGGAGTAGTTATTGTAGTAGTAGTAGTAGCTACAGTAGCTGCAGCAGTTATGGTAGTAGTAGTAGTTATAGTAATCATAGTTGTAGTAGCAGAATTAGCAATAGCAACAAAAGTTGTTGTTGTTGTTACTATTGTAGTAGCAGAAGTAGCCGCAATAGCAAAAGTAGCTATTGTAGTATTTGTAGAAGTAGCAGCAATAGCAGTTGTAGTAATAGTAGTAGTACTAGCAGTAGTAGCAATACCAGTAGTAGTAGTATTATTAATAGTAGTTGTTGTAGTAGTAGTAGTAGTTGTAGTATTAGTAATAATAGCTATAATAGTAGCTATGGTAGTAGTAGTAGCAGTACAAGCAGAAGTAACACTGATAGTTGTAATAGCAGTAATAGTAGTAGCAGTAGCAGTAGTACTAGTAGTATTAGTAGTAGTAGTTATTGTTGTTGTAGTAGTTGAAGTATTAGGAGTTGAAGCACTAGTAGCAGCCATTTTAGAAGTTGTAGTAGTAGTAGTTATTGAAGTAGTAGTAGTATTAGTAGTAATAGCAGAATTAGTAGGTGTAGTAGTTGCAGTAGTTGCTGTTGTATCAACATTCGTAGTACTACTAGTAGCAGTTGCAGTATTAGCAGTTGCAAAAGTAGTACGAGTGGTAGCAGTGAAATTAGTAGAAGTAGTAGTTGTAGTAGTAGCTGTAGTAGTTGTAGCATAAGTAGCAGTAGTAGTGGTAGTAGTGGTAGTAGTAGTAGAATCACTAGCAGTCTAGTAGCAGTGGAAGTAGTGGCAGTTGTAGGAGATGTAGGAGAAGTGGAGCAGTAATAGTACTACTAGCAACAGTCGCTACTGCAGTAGCAGTAGTAGTAGAAGTAGTAGTAGAAGTAGCTATAGTTGTTGCAGTAGTAGTGGGATTAGTTGTTCTTGTTGCAGGAGAAGTAGTAGTAGCAGCAGTTGTTGTTGTTGTAGTAGAAGCAGAAGTGGCAGTAGTTGTAGTAGAAGTAGTAGTAATAGTATTAGTAGTAGTAGCAGTACTAGCTGTAGTGCTAGCAGTAGAAGTAACAGTGGTTGCAGCAATTGTAGCAATAGTAGTAGTAGTAGTAGTAGCGTCATGGGTGCAGCAGCAGCAGCAGTAGTAGCGATGGCATTAGTCGTTATATCAGTAATAGTCATAGTAGTAGTAGCAGTAGTAGTGGTAGTACTGGTAGCTATATCTGCACTAGGTGAAGTAGTAGTCACAGTTGCAGTAGTAGTAGTCATAGTAGTAGGAGAAGTAGTACCGGTAGTTACAGTAGCAGAACTATTTGTAGCAGTAGTAGTTGCAGTAGTATTAGTAGTAGTAGCAATAGTAGTAGTAGTATTAATAATAGTAGTATTAGTTGTAGTAGTAGTATTAGTAGCAGAAGTCGGAGTAGAAGTAGTATTAGTAGTAGTAATAATAGTAGTAGTAGTTGTTGTTGTTATTTTTTTTGGTTGTCATTGTAGAAGTAGTAGTAGTAGTAGTAGTAGTAGTAGTAGGAGTAGAAGTAGAAGTAATAGTAGTAGTGTTAGTAGCAATAGTAGTAGTGGTAGAAGTAATGGTTGTAGTAGTAGTAATAGTTGTTGTAGTACTACCACTAGTAGTAGCAGTAGTACTAGAAGTAGTAGTAGTAGTAGTTGTTGTTGTACTAGCAGTTGTTGTAGTAGTATTGGTAGCAATTGTAGAAGTTGTAGTGCAATAGTAATTGTGGTAGTGGTAGTAGTAGTAGTAGTTATAGCAGTAGTAGTACTAGTAGCATTAGTGGCAAAGGTAGCCGTAGTTATCACAATAGTAGAAGTAGTAGCAGTAGTTGCATCATCAGTAGCAATAGTAGCATTAGTAGTAGTTATAGTAGTAACAATAGTAGCATTAGTAGCAGAAGTATCAGCCATAGTAGTGGCTGAGGTGATAGTAGTAGTAATAGTAGTAGCAGAAGCAGCAGAAGTTATAGTAGTAGTATTCATAGTAGTAGTGGTAGTTGCAGTAGTAGTTGCATTAGTAGTTGTAGTAGTAGCACTAGTAGCAGTTGTAGTAGCAGTAGTTGTAACTGTAGTAGGAGCCGTAGGAGTAGTGGTAGTAGTAGTTGTGGTAGTTGTTCTTGTTATTGTAGAAATAGTAGCGGTAGAAGTCGTAGTAGTTGCAGTAGTAATTTTGGTGGTAGTCAAATTAGTGGGAGCAGTAGTGGTAGTAGTAGCAGTAGTTCTAGTAGTAGTAGTAGTTATTGTTGTTGTTGCAATAATAGTAGTAGTAGCAGTAGTTGTTCTAGTCGTAGTCGACGAAGTGGTAGCAGTAGTAACCATAGCAGTAGTAGTTGTAGTAGTAGTAGCCGCAATAGTAGTAGAAGTAGTAACAGAATTCGAAGCAGCAGCAACAACAGTAGGAGTAGTAGTAGTAGTAATATTAATACTAGTAGTTGTAGTAATACTGGTAGTAGCAACAGTAGTAGTAGCAGTAGTAGTATTAGTTGGAGTAGCAATAGCAGTAGTTGCAATACTAGTAGCGGTGGTAATTGTAGTAGGAGAAGCAGTTGTAGTAGCAGTAGTGGTAGTAGTATTAGAAGTTATTGTAGTAGTCATAGTAGTAATAGTAGAAGCAGTAGTTGTTGTAGTAGCAATCATAGCAGCAACTATAGTAGTAGCAGCAGTTGTTGCAATAGCTGTAGCAAAAGTAGTAGTAGTAGCAGTAGTAGTAATAGTGGTGGTAGTAGTAGTAGTAGCCATTGTAGTAGCAGTAGCAATAGTAGTAGTAGTAGCAGTCGTAGAAGAAGTTGTAGTAATAGTAATAGTAGTAGCAGTAATAGCAGCAGTAGTATTAGTAGTAGTTGCAGTAGTAGTAGTAGTTGTAGTAGTAGTGATAGGAGCAGTGGCAGTAGTAGTAGTAATAGTAAGTGTAGTAGTTATCGTAGTTAAAGTGCAAGTAGTAGCAGAAGTTGAAGTTGAAGTGGTAGCAGTAGTTAGAGTAGTAGTAGTAGTAGAAGCAGTAGCAGTAGTTGAAGTAGAAGTAGTAGTAGTCGTAGTTATGATAGAAGTCACAATAGTAGCAAAAGTAGCAGTAGTTGTAGTAGTTGTAGTAGTATTAGCAGTAGTAGTTGACATAGTAGCAGAAGTGGTAGTAGAAGTAGTGGTAGCAGTCGTGGCATTTATAGTAGTGGTAGAAGTAGTAGCAGAATTCATAGTAGTAGCAGTTGTAGTAATAGCATCAATAGTTGCCACAAAAGTAGTAGTAGTAGCAGTAGTAATTGTAGGAGCAGTAGTAGTAATAGTAGGAGTAACAATAGCCATAGTCGTTGTAGTAGTAGTAGTAGCCGTTGTAGAAGCAACAGTGGTGGGACAAGTAGGAGTAGTAGCAGCAATAGTAGTAGTAGTAGTAGTACTAGTAGGAGCAGTAGTATAGTAGGAGTAACAACAGCGGAAGTAGTAGTAGAAGTAGAAGTAGTTGCAATAGTTCTTGGAGTATCAGTAGTAGCACGAGAGGTTGTGGTAGTAGTAGCGGTAGGAGTAGTAGTTGTAGAAGTAACAGTAGCAGTGGGAGTACTAGTAGTAGTAGTAGTAGTAGTAGTTGGTGTGATATTAGCGAATGTAGTAGCAGTAGCGATTGTAGTAGTTGGAGTAGCAGTAGTAGGAGTAGTTGTTGTTGTTGTAGGAGCAGTAGCAGTAGTTGTAGGAGTAGCAGTTGCAGAAGCTGTAGCTAAAGCAGTAGTAGTCACAGTAGTAGCGAGAGTGTCATTAATAAAAGTAATAGTAGTAGTAGTAGTAGTGGTAGTAGTAGCAGGAGTGCTAGCAGTAGTAGTTGCCATAGTGGTTGCAATAATAGTAGTGGCAATAGCATAGTAGAAGCAGTAGCATTAGTAGTAGGAACAGTAGTAGTGGTATTAATAGTAGTAGTAGCAGTAGTAGTAGCATTTGCAAAAGGAGCAATAGTAGTAGTTGTGGTAGTAGTAGAAGTAGTGTTAGTAGTAGTAGTAGTCGCAGTAGTAGTAGTAGCATTTGCAAAAGGAGCAATAGTAGTAGTAGTAGTGTTAGTAGTAGTAGTAGTCACAGTAGCAGTAGTAGCAGGAGTAGTAGTAGCAGTAGCCGTCGTAGTTGGCAAAGTCACAATAGTAGTAGTAGTAGTAGTAGAAACAGCCATAGTGGTGGTGGTGGTAGTAGTAGTAGCATTAGTAGTAAAGTAGTAACAGTAGAAATAGGAGGAGTAGTAGTAGTAGTCATAGTAGTAGTAGCAGCAGTAGCAGCAATAATAGTAGTAGGTGTAGTTTTAGTAGTATTTGTAGTAGCAGTAGTAGTAGTAGCAGTTGTACCATCAGTAGAGATAATAGCGGTAGTAGCAATAGTAGCTGTAGCAGTAACACTAGTAGTAGTAATAGGAGTTTCGGTAGTTGGGCTACTAGTAGTAGTAGTTGTAGCAATCGTATTAGTAGTAGCAGTAGTAGCAGTAGCAATAGTAGTGGCAGTAGTTGCAGTAGCAGAAGTAGTAGTTGCAATAGCAGTAGAAGTAGTAGCAATGGTTTTACTAGTAGTGGCAGAAGTTGTATTAGAAGTAGTGGTAGAAGCAATAGTAGTAGAAGCAACTACAACAGTAGTGGCAGTAGCAGTAGTACTAGTAGTACTAGTAGTAGAAGTAGCAACGGCAGGAGTAGTTGTAGTAGTATTAGTAGTAGCTGTAGTAGTAGGAGAAGCAGTTGTACTAAATGTAGTAGCAGTATTAGTTTTGATAGTAGCAGTGACAGTTGTTGCAGTAGAAGTAGCAGTAGTTGTTATAGTAGTTGTAGCGGTCGCAGTACTAGTGGCATTAGTAGTAGTACAAGTAGTAGTAGTAGAAGTAGTCATAGTAGTAGTAGTAGTAGTCATAGTAGTAGTAGTAATAGAAGTAGTATGAGTAGTAGTAGTGGTAGTAGCAGTAGCGGTAGTAGCAGTAGTAGTAGTAGTCGGAGCAGCAGTTGTAGTAGTAGCAGTCGCAATAGTAGTTGTAGCAGTAGTAGTACTACTACTACTACCAGCAGTTGTAGTAGTAGCACTAGTAGTAGTAGTATTAGTAGCAGAAGTAGTGGCAGCAAGAGTAGTTATCATAGTAGTATTTGTAGTAGTGGTAATAATAGGAGAAGAAGTCATAGTAATAGCAGTAGCAGTAACAGTATTAGTTTTGATATTAGTCATAAGTATAATTGTAGTAGAAGTAGTAGTTGTTGTTACAGTAGTTGTAGAAGTAGTTGTTATAGTAGTCATAGTGGTCGTAGTACTAGTGGCATTAGCAGTAGTACCAGTTGTAGAAGTAGTAGTTGTGGCAGTAATAGTAGTAGTAGCCGTAGTAGTAATAGTAGTAGTAGTAGCAAGAGTAGCTGTAGTGGTAGTTGCAGTAGCAATAGTAGTTATTGTAGCAGTTGTAACAGCAATAGCAGTATTAGTTTTGAGAGTAGTCATAGTTGTAACTATAGTAGAAGTAGTACTTGTTGTTATAGTAGTTGTAGAAGTTGTTGTTATAGTAGTCATAGTGGTCGTAGTACTAGTGGCATTAGTAGCAGTACCAATTGTAGAAGTAGTAGTAGTGGCCATTGTAGTAGTAGCCGTAATAGTAGTAGTAGTAGTAGGAGTAGTAGCTGTAGTGGTACTTGCAGTAGCAATAGTAGCTATAGTAGTTGTTGTAGCAGTTGTAATAGTAGTAGTAGTAGCAGTAGCATTAGTTGGAGTAATAGTAGTAGTAGTAGTTGTAGTGGTAGCCACAGTAGCAGTAGTTGCAATAGTAGTAGTAGTAGCAGCAGTAGTAGCAGTAGTGATAGTAGTAGCTATAGTAGTAGTAGTAGTAGTAATTGTAGTAGAAGAAGTTGTAGCAATAATAATTGTAGTAGTAGTAGTGGCATCAGTAGTAACAGGTGTAGTAATATGAGTAATAGTAGTTGTAGTAGTAGTAGTGGCAACAGTAGTAGTAGTAGTCTAGTAGTAGTGATAGTAGTAGTAGTTGTAGTAGTAGTAGTAGTTGAAGTAGAAGCAGTAGCAGAAGTTGTAGTACTAGTAGTAGTAGTTGAAGTAGAAGTAGTAGCAGAAGTTGTAGTAGTAGCTGTAGAGAAGTAGAAGTAGTAGTAGAAGTCGTAGTAGTGGCAGTAGTAGTAATAGCATCAATAGTTGCCACAAAAGTAATAGTAGTAGTAGTAGTAGTAGTAGTAGGAGAAACAATAGTGATAGTTGTAGTAGAAGTAGTAGAAGTTGGAGTAGTAGTGGTAGTAGAAGTTGGAGTAGTAGCCGCAGTAGTAGTAGTAGTAGTAGTAGTAGTAGTAGTAGTAGTAGTAGTAGTAGTAGTAGTAGTAGTAGTAGTAGTCGTAGGAGCAGTAGTATAGTAGGAATACCAACAGCAACAGTAGTAGTAGAAGTAGTAGTTGGAGTATCAGTAGTAGCAGGAGAGGTTGTTGTAGTAGTAGTGGTAGGAGTAGCAATTGCAGTAGCAGATGCCGCATAGTAGTAGTAGTAGTAGTAGTTGTAGTAGTAGCAGTAGCAGTGGTAGTGCTAGTAGCAGTAGTGGTTGTAGTTGGTACGACATTGGTGGGTGTAGTGGTAGTAGAAGTAGTATGAATAGTAAAAGTAGTAGCAGTTGCAGTAGGAGTAGTAGTTGTTGTTGTGGGAGGAGTAGCAGTAGTTGTAGAAGAAGCAGTTGCAGTAGCGGTTGCTGAAGCAATTGTAGTCACAGTAGCTGGGGGAGCATCATTACTAAAAATAATAGTAATAATAGTAGTAGTAGTAGTAGCAGGAGTACTAGTAGTAGTGGTTGCCATAGCGGCAGTAGCAATAGTAGCAGTAGCAGCAGTAGCAATAGTAGTAGTAGCAATAATATAAATTATAGCAGTAGCGGTAGCATAGTAGCTGGAGCAGTAGTAGTGGTATTAGTAGTAATTGCAACAGTAGTCGTAGCATTTGCAGAAGGAGCAATGGTAGTAGTAGTAGCAGTAGTCATTGTAGTTGTAGTTGAGGAAGTGGAAGTAGTAGTAGCCGCAGCAGTAGCAGCCGCAGTGGTAATAGTAGTAGTAGTAGTAATAGTAGTAGTAGTAATCATAGTAGTATTAGCAGCAGTAGCAGAAGTAGCAGTAGTAGGTGTAGTAGTAGTTGTAGCAAAAGTAGTCGTAGTAGCAGTAGTAATAGTAGTACCAGCAGTAGAGATAATAGCAGTAGTAGTAACCATAGTAGTAATAGTTTCAGTAGTTGGGGCACTAGTGGTAGTAGTTGTAGCAGGCATAGTAGTAGTAATAGCGGCAGTAGTAGTAGTAGCAATAGTAGCAGCAGTAGTTGCAGTAGTAAAAGTAGTAGTTGCAGTAGCAACAGCAGTAGTAGCAGTAGTTGTACTAGTAATAGTAGCAGTAGAAGTAGCAGTTATATTAGTAGTAGTAGTAGTAATAGTATCAGCAGTAGTAGCCGAAGATATAGTTGTAGTAATAGTAGCAGAAGTAGTAGCAATAGTAGTAGTAGTTGTAGTAGTATAGGTAGTAGTAGTACTAGTAGTAGAAGTAGAAGCTGCTGGAGTAGTTGTAGTAGTAATAGTAGTAGACGTAGTAGTAGGAGAAGTAGTAGTTGCAGTTGTAGTAGTAGTAATAGTTGGAGAAGAAGTCATAGTAGTAGCAGTAGTATTAGTTTTGATAGTAGTAGTTGTTGTTGTTGTAGTAGAAGTAGCAGTAGTTGTTATAGTTGTTGTAGAAGTAGTAGTAGTAGCAGTTGTTATTATAGTTGTTGTAGTGGTTGTAGTACTAGTGGCATTAGTAGTAGTACCAGTAGAAGTAGTAGTACTAGTCGCAGTAGTAGTAGTAGCATTTGTAGCTAGACCAGCAGTAGTGGAAGTAGCAGTAGCAGTAGTAGTAGTAGTGGTAATAGCAGCACTAGTAATAGAGAAAGTAGTAGTAGTAGTAGTTGGAGTAGTAGGAGTAGGAGTAGCAGTAGTAGTAGTAGCAGTAGTAGTAGTAGCAGTAGCAGTTGTAGTAAAATAGTAGTACTACTAGCAGTTGCAGTAGTAGTAGTAGTAATAGTAGCACTAGTAGTAGAAGTACTAGCAGTAGGAGTAGTTGTAGTAGTAGTAGTAGTAGCTATAGTAGTAGCTATAGTAGTAGGAGAAGTAGTAGTAGTATTTATAGTACTAGTAATAGTAGGACAAGAACTCAAAGAAGTAGCAATAGCAGTAGCAATATTAGTTTTGATAGTAGTAGTAGTTGTAGTAGTAGTAGAAGTAGGTGTAGTTGTTACAATAGTGGTCGAAGTAGCAATAGGAGTAGTAGTTGTTATAGTAGTCCTACTGGTCGTAGTACTAGTGGCATTAGTAGTAGCACCAGTAGTAGTAGTAGTAGTAGTAGTAGTCACAATAGTAGTAGTAGAAGTAGTCGTAGTATTAGTAGAAGGAGGAGGAGTAGCAGCAGTGGTCATAGCAGTAGCGATAGCAGCAGCAGCAGTAGTAATAGCAGCAGTAGTAGTACAAGTAGTAGTAGTGGTAGGATTAGTATTAGTAGGAGTAGCAGTAGTAGTAGTAGCAGTAGAGGTAGTAGCAGCAGCAGTAACAGTAGTAGTAAGAGAAGTAGTTGTCGTAGTAGTAGTAGTATTAGTAGTAGTATTAATAACAGTAGAAGTAGTTGTAGCAATAGGAGTAGTCATATGAGTAATAGTAGTAGTTGTAGTAGTAGTGATATCAGTAGTAATAGGTGTAGTAATATTAGTAATAGTAGTAGTAGTATTAGTAGCAACAGTAGTAGTACTAGTATTAGTAGTATTAGTAGTTGCAGTAGCGGTAGTAGTAGTAGCAGTAGTAATAGTAGTAATAGTTGTTGTAGCAGCAGTAGCAGTAGTAATAGTGTTAGCAGCAGCACTAGTAGTGGTCATGTTGGTAGTTATAGTTATAGTTGGAGGAGGAGTCGCAATAGTAGTGGTAGCAGTAGTGGTGGTAGTAGTAGTAGTAGTAGTAGTAGTAGTAGTAGCAGTAGTATTAGTAATAGTAGCGGTAGAAGAAGTAGCAGCCATACTACTAGTAGTAGTAGTATTACTTGGAGTAGTTGTAGTAGCAGTAGGAGTACTAGTTGTAGTAGCAGTAGTGGTAGTAGAAGTAGTAGGAGTAGATGTAGTTGTAGTAGTAACAGTAGAAGTAGTTGTAGTAGCAGTGGTAGTCGTGGTGGCAGTAATAATAGTAGTAATAGTGGTCATTGTTAGAGTAGTAATTGTGTAGTAGTAGTTGTTGTATTAGTAGTATTTGACGTAGTAGCAGGAGCAGCAGCAGCAGCAGTAGTAGTAGCAGGAGTGGCAGTAGTCATAGTAGTAGTAGTAGTAGGAGGAGTATTAGTACTAGTTGTAGTAATAGTAGTAATACTAGTAGTAGAAGTAATTATAGTAGTAGTTGTTATAGTAGAAGTGGTATTAGTAGTAGTAGCAGTAGTAACAGTAGTAGTAGTAACAGTAGTAGGAGTAGTAGCGCTAGGAGTAGTAGTAGTAGTTGTTGTTGTAGTAGAAATAAAAGTAGTAGTAGTAGTAGTAGTAGTCATAGTAGTAATAGTAGTAGGAGTAGTAGTAGTTGTAGTAGTAGTAGTTGTAGTTGTAGTGTAGTTGTAGTTGCAGTAGTAGTAGTAGAGGTAGTTGTAGTAGTAGTAATTGCAGTAGTAGTAGTAGTCATTGTAGTAGTAATAGTAGGAGCAGTATTATTGGCAGGAGGAGTAGTAGTAGTAGTTGTTGTTGTTGTTATTGTAGTAGAAGTAGAAGTTGTAGTAGAAGTTATAGTTGTAGTTGTAGTAGTAGTAGTTGTTGTTGTTGTTGTTGTAGTAGTAGTAGTAGAAGTAGTAGCTGTAGTAGGAGTACAGTTGGAGTAGTAATAGTATAAGTACAAGTTGTAGCAGTAGTAGTAGCAGTAGTAGTAGTAGTGGTAGTAGCAGTAGTAGTAGTTGAAGTAATAGTAGTAGTAGCTGCAGGAGTAGTAGTAGTAGTAGGAGAAGTTTTAGTTGTTGTAGTAGTAGTAGTAGTAGTGGCATTCGCAGTCGTGGTAATAGTAGTAGTAGCGGCGGTAGTAGACGTAAAACTAATAGTATGAGTGGTAGTAGTAGCTATAGTAGTAGTGGAAGTAGTTGTAATTGTAGTAATGGGAGTAGTAGTTGTTGTTGTACTTGTAGATGCAGCCGCAGTAGTAGTGGTAGTAATAGGAGTGGTGGTAGTAATAATAGTACCAATAGTAATAGTATTAAGAGGAGAAGTAGTAGTAGTAGTGGTAGTAGCATTAGAGGTAGTAGTAGTATTGGTAATAATAGTAGTAGTAGTAGGATTAGGAGTATAAGGAGTAGTAGTAGCAGCAGCAGTAGAAGGAGTAGTAGTAATAGGAGTAGAAGGAGTAGGACTAGCTGTGGTAGTAGCAGGAGTAGTAGTAGGAGTAGGAGTAGTGGTAGAAGTAATAGCGGTAGCAATAGCCGTAGCTGCAACAATAGTAGCAACAGCAACAATAGTAGTAGTTGTAGCAGCAGTAGCAATAGGAGTAATATTAGTAGTATAAGTTGTAGGAGTAGGAGTTGTAGGATCAGTAGTAGTTGTAATATTGGTAATAGTAGTAGTAGTAGAAGTAGGAGTAGTAACATTAGTAATATTAGTAGTAGTAGTAGTAGAAGTAGGAGTAGTAGTTGCAGCAGCAACAGTAGTAGTTGCAGAAGTAGTAGTAGTTATTGTTGTAGTTTTAGTTGCAGTAGTAGTAGGAATAGTAGTAGTTGTAGTTGCAGTAGTTCTTATAGTAGTAGTAGTAGTAGTAGTAGTAGTAGTAGTAATATTTGTTGTAGTAGTAGCAGTAGCAACAATAGTAGTAGTAGTGGCAGCAGCAGCAGCAGCAGCAACAGTAGTCGTTGCTGTAAAGTTGTTGTAGTATTCGTAGTAGTAGTAGTTGTTGTTGTTGTTGTTGTCGTTGTCATAGTAGTAGCAGCAGTAGTTGTTGTTGTTGTAGCAGCAGCTATAGTAGTAGTAGTAGTTGTTGTTGTAGCAGCTGTGGTAGTAGAAGTAGAAGTAGTAGTAGTAGTAGTTGCAAGACTAGTTATAATAAGACTAGTTGTAGTAATAGTAGTAGAAGTAGTAGTAGGAGTAGAAGTAGAAATAATAATAGCACTAGCAACAGTAGTAGTAGGAGAAGTTATAGTAGTAGCCGCAGCCACAACAGGATTATGGGTCGTTGTAGTAGGATCAAGAGTAGTAGTAGTTGTCGAAGTAATATTTGTAGTAGTAGTAGTAGTAGTAGCAATAGCAGTTGTACTACTACTAGTAGTAGTAGTAGTAGTAGTAGTCATAGTAGTCGTAATAGTAGCAGTAGTAGTTGTTGTTGTTGTAGTAGCCAAGGTAGTATTGTAATGGTAGCAGCAACAGTAGTAGTAGTAGTAGTAACAGGAGTGTTAGGAGTAGTAGTAGAAGGAGTGGTAGTAATGGTAGTAGTAGTAGCAGTAATAGTAATGGTGGTAGTAGTAGCAGAAGTAATAGTTGTCGCATTAGCAGCAGCAATAGTCGTAGAAGTAGTAGTAGTAGTATTAGTATTGGTAGTAGTAGTAGTAGTAGTAGAGTTGTAGTAGTTTTCGTAATAGTAGTAGTAGCAGTGGTAGTAGTTGTAGTTGTAATAGTAGTATTAGCAGCAGCAGTAATTGTAGTAGTAGCAATGGTAGTACTAGTAGAAGCAGTATTAGAAGTAGTTGTTGTAACACTAGTTGTAGTAAGACTAGTAGTCGTAGTAGGAGGAGGAGTAGTAGTAGGAGTAGCAGTGGAAGTAGTTGGAGCAGTAGCAATAGTAGCATTAGTAGAAGTTGTGGTAGCAGCAGTAGCCATAGCAGGAGTACAGTAGCTGTAGTACGATCAGGAGTAATACTAGTTGTAGCAAGAGTAGGAATAGGTGTGGAAGTAGTAATTATAATAGCAGTACTAGTAGAAGTGGTTGTACTAATAGTAGTTGGAGTAGAAGTGGTAGTAGTAGTTGGACTAGGAGTAGTAGTAGTAGTAACACAAGTTGGAATAGGAGTAGTGGTAATTTTGCTACCGCTACGATAACAACAACAACTACTACTACTACTACTCCTACCACTAACATTAATGCCACTACTACTACTGCTAGAACCACTGCTACTGCTTGTACTGCTGCTACAACTACTGCTGTGACTACTATTGCTACTATTACAGCTACTATTGTTACTACTTTCACTACTGATGCTGCTATTTTGGCGACTTCTACTATTGCTACTACTACTCCTCCTACTATTGCTATTGCTGCAATTGCTACTTCTATTATTTATACAACTGCTACTATTGCTACTACTGCTACTGCTACTACTACTATTACTACTACTACTGCCACTTCTATTTATATTGCTACTTCTACTATGACGACTAATACTACTAATTCTACTATTACTACAACTACTAATACTAGTAATACTACTACAAATACTACTACTACTATTACTCCTCATACAACAACAACAACTACTACTACTACATCTACTCCTACAATTATTATTGTTACTACTACTACAACAACTACTGCTACAGCTAGTACTATTACTACTACTACTACAACTTAGACAACTGCTACAACTGCTACTATTACAACAACTACTACTACTATTACTTCTGCAGCAACAAGAACTACTACTATTACTACTGTTATCGCTATTGCTACGACTTCTGATACTACTACTACTGTTGCTACTACAAATTCTGCAACTACTATTATATCTACTGCTACTACTACTGCTTCCCCAACTACTACTACTTCAACTTCTGATACTACCACTACTCTGGCTACTATTGCTACTACCCCTGCCATTACTACTATTACAAATACTACTGCTATTTCTACTACAGCTACTACTATGGTTACTACTACTACTACAACTATTACTACTGCTATTGCTACGACTAGGGCTATCCCTACTACTTCTCCTCCTCCTACTACTACTACGGCTTTTACTACTATTACAATGGCTAGGGCTACTACTACTACCACTACTAATATTATGGCTACTACTAGTACGACTACTACTACAACTGCTCCAACTGCTGCTACTACTACTCCAATTACTACTACCACTCCTAACACTCCCACTACTACAACTACTACACTTACTACTACTGTCATTACTAAAATTGCTACAACAACTACGACTATTACTACTACTACTACTACTACTACTACTACTACTACCACTACTACTACTACTACTTTTACTACTACTACTGTTACTTCTACTACAACGACTACTACTATTGGTATTACTACTACTATTCCTAGTACTACAAGTAATACTACGACAAATACTACTATTACTACGGCTACTGTTGCTACTACCAGTACTATTACCACAACTACTACAAATACTACTATTAATACTACTACTACTACTACTACAACAACTACTACTCCTACTACTATTGCTACTCCTCCTACTACTACTACTACTACTGCTACTACTATTATTGTTGCTGCTACTACACCTACTACTACTGTGACTACTACTAATGCTGCTGTTTCTATAACTACTACTATTGCGACCACTATTCATACTACTACTACTACTACCACTAATACTACTACTACTACTAGTTCTACTGCTACTACACCACTACCACTTCAACTACTAGTTCTACTATTACTACCACACCTGCTACAGCTGCCACTACTCTTACTACGACTACGACAACTAATGCGACTATTACTACAACTCCTACTACTGCTACTACTACTACTACTGGTGCTACTAAAATTACGACTACTGCTATAACTATAGCAACGATTACTACTACTACTACAAATACTCTCACAACTACAACTACTTCAACTACTATTCCTGCGACTAACCCTGCTACGACAACTACTACTAGTACTACTGGTTATACTACTATTACAACTACAAGCATCAATACTACGATAACTACTATTTCAACTACTATTATTACAAATCCTATTCCAACTCCTGCTCCTACTACAACTCCTCCTCCTCCTCCTACTACTACAACTACTACATCTACTACTACTGCTTTCACTACGGCTACTACTAATACTACTGCTAGTACTACTACAATCGCTACTATTGCTACTAGTACTATTGCTATTACTACTACTACTACTACTAGTACTACTATTACTACTACTACTACAATAACTACTACTACAACTAGTACCACTACTACTGCTACTTCTGCCACTGCTACTACTACTACTACTACTACTACTATGGATCACGCTTCTCCTGCTACTACTGCTACTACTACTCCTACTGCTACTATAGCTACTACTACTACTTCTGCTGCTCCAGCTACTACAGCGAATACAGATCCTACTACACCAACTACTAGTACGGCTACTATTATTACAACAACTAGTACTACTGCTCCTACTGCTACTTCTACTGCAACTATTATTGCTACTAGCTCCACTACTGCTACTACTACTTCTATTACTGCAATTACTGCTACTGGTACTACTATTACTATAGCTACTGCTACCAGTACTACTACGATAGCTACAACTACTGCTAATATTACTAAAACTGCTGCTACAACTGCCACAATTGCTACTGCTACTACTGCACTACTACCACCACCACCACCACAACAAAAACAACTACTACTGCTACTACTCTTACTACTACTACTATTACTAGAACTATTATAACAACGACGACTACTAGCACTATTAAAACTACTTCTACTACTACTACTAAAACTACTGTTGCTGCTGCAGCTGCTACTACTACTTCTACTACTAATACTACTAAGTGTACTACTACTACTACTGCTACAACAATAGCTACTATTGTTGCTGCTAGTACTACTACCACCACAACTACTACTACTAATGCTACTAATACTACTACTACAACTACTCCTACGACTACTACTACTACTACTACTACTACTACTACTATGACTTCTACTACAATTGCTACTACTACTACGACGACTTCTCCTACTACTACTTGTGGTGGTACTATTGTTGCTGCTGCTGTTGCTACTACAACTACTACTTCTGCTTCTACTACTACTGCTGCTGCTGCTGCTACTACTACTGCTACTACTACTACTACTACAACAACAACGACAACAACTACTACTACTCCTACTCCAACTCGAATAGCAACTACTACTCCTACTCCAACTCCTACAATTACTACTACTACTACTACCACTTCTATTGTTACTACTCCTACTCCAACTCCCTCTGCTACCACTACTCTGCTAGTACTAATACCCCTACTTCAACTACTACTACTACCACCAATGCTACTACTACTACTACTTGCATTACTACAACTACAACTACTATTACCACTCCTACTCCAACCCCTACTACTACTGCTGCTGTTGCTAGTGCTACTAGTACAACTACTACTACCACTACAACTACCACTACTATAACAACAACAAATGCTATTACTACTATTTCTACTATTACAACTACTGCAACTACTACTTCTACTACTACTACTACTGCTGCTGCTATTGCTGCCGCTACTATTGCTACTATGGCTCATACTGTTGCTGTTGTTACTGCTACTACTACTAATACTAATCCTGCTTCTCCTACTATGGTTGCTAAGACTATTCCTACCGTTAGTTCTATTCCTTCAGCTACTACTGCAACTACTACTTCTGCTCCTAATGCTCATGCTACTGCTACTACTACTGCTACTACCGCTAGTACGAGTCCTACTGCAACTACTACTACTATAGATACGACTGCTTCTACTGCTATTGCCACTACTGCTACTACTACTACTGCTGCTACTATCACTACTACTACTGCTACTGCTGCTGCTGCAACTACCACTACTGCTACGACAACTGCTACTACTAGTATTACTGCTACTGCGATTGGAACCACCAGGAGTACTATTACAGCTGCTACTATTACTGCTATAATAGTTACAACCACAACTTTTGCAACTTCTGCTACGACTACTACTGCACTACTACTACTACTACTACTACTACTACTACCACTACCACCACTACTACTACTGTTGTTATTGCTGCTACTCCTACTACTTCTCCTACTGCTACAACTACTGCTACTACTACTACGACTACTACTACTATTATTGTTGTTGCTGCTACTCCAACTACTTCTCCTAGTACTTCTCCTACTACTATAACTACTGCTACTACAGCTACTTCTACTACAACTACTACAACTACTTCTACTGTTACTACTGCTGCTGCTGCTAACTGTAATACTGCTACTGCTACCAATACTACTGCTTCTACTACTACTCCTCCTACTACTCCTACTCCTACTTTAACTGCTACTATTACTACAACTGCTACTACTACAACTGCTACTACTACAACTGCCACAACTACCACTACTACTACTACTACAACAACAACTACTCCTACTACTGCTCCTTTTACTACTTCTACTACGAATACGATTTATACTACTACCACTACTACTGCTACTATTGTTGTTGTTGTTGCTGCTACTGCTACAACAACAACAACTACGACTAATACTATTACTACTGCAACTACTTCTACTACTACAGCTACTACTATGCCTACTCCAACTCCTACAGCTTCTACCATTCCTACTACTACTGCTGCTGCTGCTACTACTACTACTACTACGACTACTACTACTACTACTACTACAACAACAACAACAACAACAACTACTTCTACTATTAGTAGAATTGCTACTGCTACTACTCCTACCACTACTAGTACTACTACTAATCCTACTCCTACACCAACTCCTACAACTTCTGCTATGACTAGTCCTACTCCTACACCTATTCCTCTTACTACTACTCCTACTACTAGTACTAACACTATTACTGGTACTACTACTACTACGCCTAACACTTCTGCAACTAGTACTCCAGCTGCTAGTGCTGATATTACAACAACTACTTCAGCTTCTACAATGAGTACTACTACTGCTGCTCTTACTACAACTACTATTGCGACTACTCCTCCTCCTCCTCCTCCTCCTCCTACTACTACTACAACTACTACATGTACACCAACTCCTACTACTACTCCTACTATGACTGCTACTGCTATACATACTACTGCTAATACTACTACTCCTACTACTACTACTATTATCGCAACTACCACTCCTACTCCAACTCCTACTACTATTGTTGCTGCTAATGCTACTGCTACTACTGCAACTACTACTACCACCACCACCACCACCACCACCACGACTACTACTACTACTACTACTACTACTACTACTACTATATACTACTACTACATCCACTACTAGTACAATTGCGCCTATTACTACTACTACTAATGGAAACTACTAACGACTCTACTACTAACATACTTACTAGTACTACTACAACTTTTACTACTCCCAACTACTACTACTACTATTGCTACTACTACAACTATTATGACTCCTCTTACTGCGACTACTACTCGTACTACTAGTACTTCTACTACTACTATTACTACTAATACCACTACTAGAAATAATAATAATACTACTATAACTATTCCTACTATTACTACTACCATTACAACAAATATTACTCCTAGTACTACTGCTACTCCTAATATTACAACTACAACTACTTCTACAACTACTACACCTACCACATCTGCTGCTACTGCTACTGATACTACAACTTCTATTACTACTACTACTAGTACTATTATTACTACTACTGCTACTACAACAACAACAACTATTACTACTACACCGACAACTACACCTACAGGTACTCCTACTCCTTCTGCTGCTCCTACTACTACTCCTACTTCTCTTACTCCTTTTACTGCTCATACTGCTACTATTACAACTACTAATACTTCTTCCACAGCAAAAACAACAACAACAACTACTACTAAAACTCCTGCTGCTGCAACTACTACTACAACTACTACTATAGCTACTATTACAACTATGACTATGCCTTCTAATGTTGCTTCTCCTACTACTACAACTACTATTACAACTACAACTACTAAAATTGCTGCTGCTACTACTACTATTATTACTATTGCTACTACGATTGCTACTTGTACTCCTACAATTATTATTGCTACATCTACTTTTACTACCGCTTCTACTACAACAGTTATTACTACTATTAATGCGATTACTACTCCAACTCCTACTCCTCCTCCGACCGCTACTCCCACTACTACTACGACGACAAGAACAACAACTACTTCTATTACTACAAAGACTGCTCCGACTACTAGTATCACAACAACTACAACAAATACTGGTACTACTACTACTATTACAACAACAAGAACAATAATAACTACTACAACAACAACAACAACAACAACAATAATAACAACAACTATTGCTATTGCTGCTGCTATTACTACTATCACAACTATTGCTCCTCCTACTACTACTACTATTATTGTTGCTGCTACTACTACTATTGCTACTACTACATCTATTACTGGTAGAATTACTCCTATTAGAAATGTTACTACTACTACCACTACGACTACCCCTACTGCTACCCCTACACCAACTACTACTGCTGCTTCAACTACTACTATTGCTACTACAACTACTAGTCCTACTACAACAACTATTACAACTGCTACTACTCCAACTACTCTTACTGCTACTGCTACTGCTACAACCCTACTACTACTACTGCTGCTGCTCCTACTGCCGTTGCAGCTACAACTAGTGCTACTACAACAATTACTACTACTAGTATAATAATGACAACAGCTACAACTACTATTATTACTACTGAGGCTACTACTGCAGCTGCTACTACTACTACGACTACTACTACTGCTATTATTATGACTAGTACTACTTGAACTACTGCTACTGCAACTATTCATGCTACTACTACTACTATGACCACCACCACTACTACTACCACTACGGCTTCTACTACTACTGCTGCACCAACAACAACTACTACATCTACACAACTACTACTACTACTACTACTACTACTACTACTATTACTACACCATTACTACAACTACTACTATTAGTATTAATTCTACGCTTACAACTACTACCATTACTACTACTAATACTACAACTACAAATACTACTACTGCTACAACTACTTCTGCTACAACTACTACTCCTACTACTACTACTACTACTAGGACAACTACTGCTGCTATAACTAATACTACTACTACTACCACTACTCCTACTGCTTCTACTACTATTGCTACTACTACTACAACTATAGCTAGAGCTACTGCTACATCTTCTACTACTACTCCTATTACTACTACTGCAATTACAATAACAATAATTACTACTACTACTACCACTACAATTCCTCCTCATCCAACTACTACTATTGTTATTATTACTAATATTACTACTTCTACTACCACGACTCCTAATCCAAGTCCTACTCCTACTACTATTCCTACTACTACTTTTGCCACTACCAGTACTATAGCAACTTCTACTACTTCTACAACCACTACTACTACTGCTGCTATCCCAGCTGCTATCGTTACTGCTATCGCAACAACGATTACAGCTACTACTACTACTACTATTGCTACTACTTCAACCAGTACTACGCTCCTTAGTGCTACTACTACTTCTACTAGCACCACTACTACTACCACTACTACTTCTATTACTTCTATTGCTGTGACTCCTTCTACTACTACTAGTCCTGCTACTACTACTACTATGACTAATACTACTACTACTGCTACTATTACTACTACTACTACTGATACTACTACAACTACTACTACTGCCACACCACGAGTACGACTACTGCTACTAGTACTACTACTCCAACAACTATAACTATTTCTACTACTTGTCCTACTACTACTACTGTTGTAGCATGCTGTAGCTGCTGCTGTAGCATGCTGTTGCTGCTGCTGCTATTGCTACCACACTACTACGTGTACTACTACTACTACAACTACTCCTGCTACTTCTGGTACTACTACTCGTACAACTACTACTACTGCTGCTGGTACTATAACTCGTATAACTACTACTACTACTTCTTCAAGTACTAGGACTATTGTTGCTGCTTCTACTCCTACTACTATTACTACTACTACTGCTACTGCTACTCCAACTGCTACAACTACTACTACTCCTTTGGCTCTTAATACTACTACTACTACTACTTCTACTACTATTACAACAGCTACTGCTACAACTGCTGCTACAACTTCTGCTACTACTTCTGCTACTATTACTGCTACTGCTACTACGACTACTACTACTACGACTACTACTACTACTACAACTACTCAAGATACTACAACTACTAGTACTACTACTACGACAACTACTCCAAATACTACTACTAGTACTACTCCTACTCCAACTCCTACTCCTACTACTACTAATCCTCCTCCTACTACTTCTATTAGTAATACAACGACTACTGCTACTACTACTACTAATGCAACTACTACGGCTACCACTACTGCTGCTACTACTACAATTGCTACTACAACTGGTACTACTACTGCTACTACTACTTCTATTGTGGCTACTAATACTACCACTACTCCTATAACTACTGCTATTGTTATTGTTGCTGCTACTACTACTATGACAACTATATCTACTAAAACTACTACTACACCGACTTCTACTACTTCTGCTATATTCTTAACTAGTAAAACTACTGCTACTACTACTCCTACAACTAATACAACTATTGCTGCTACTACCGCTTTTGCTACTATTATTACTACTAGTACTACTGCAACTATTACTACTACTTCCCCTACTACTACTGCAATTGCTGCACTTCTACTACTGCTACTGCTTGTACTATAACTACTACTAGTACTGCTACCACTACTTCTAGTACTACAATTACTGATACTACTACTACTACTACTACTACTACTACTACTACTGCAACTTCTACTGTTGTTGCTGCTGCTATGACTACTACTACGGCAAATCTTTCTAATACTATTACCACTACTCCTACCGCTACTTCATCTGCTACTACTTCTTCAAGTACAACAACTGCTACTGCTACTACTACTATCTCTATTACGGCTAAATCAACTATTACTATTACGATGACTACCGCTACTACTACTTCTACTACTACTACTATTGCTATTAGTAGTACAACAACTATAACTACCACTACCACTACTACAACAACAACTGCTATTACTACTTCTCCTACAACAACAACTGCTGCTACTATTACTTCTGTTAGAATTACTGCTACTACTACGTCCAGCACTATTACAGCTACTGCTTCTACTACGAATACTACTAGCATTACTACTACAACTACTGCTACTGCTGCTACTGCTACAATCAGTATTGCTGCAAATAATACTACTATTGCTGCTACTCCTGCAATTGCGATGACTATTACAACTACTGCTACTACTTTAACTACTACTTCCCATACTACTACTGCAATTGCTGCACTTTTGCTACTACTAGTACTACTACTATTGCTACTGCTTCTACTACAACTACTACTAGTACTGCTACTACTGTACGGCTACTACTACTACTACTACTACTACTACTACTACTACTACTACTAGTACTACTACTAGTACGGCTACTACTACTACTACTACTACTACTACTACTACTACTACTACTACTAATAATAATAATAATACTACTACTACTACTTCTATAGCTGTTGCTACTACTAATGCTACTACTGTTGCTACTACAACTACTACTGTTACTGCTGCTGCTGCTACTATTACTGCTACTGCTGCCGCTGCTGCTAGTAATATTACTACTGCCACTAATGTTGCTGCTTTTACACCTACTACTACTACAACTGCAGCAGCTACTACCATTGATAATACTACTACTGTGACCCCTGCGGCTGCTACTATTGCTACTACTGCTACTACTGCCGCTGTCCCAACTATTGTTACTACTACTACTATTACTAGTACTACTACTACTACTAATACTACTAATACTACTACTACTACCACTACTACTGTTGTTATTGTTGCTGCTACAACAACAACTACTACTATTGTTATTGCTGTTGCTACTACTACACTACTACAGCTACCGCTGCTACTACTGCTACTACTGCTACTACCATTACTACTTGTACTACTACTCAAACTACTACTACTACTTCTACAACTAGAACTATTACTACTACTACTACATCTACTGCTACTTCTACTACTACTACTTTTACTATTACTACTATAACTACAACTATTGCTACTACTACTACTACTACAACTGCTATTACTTCTACCACAACTACAACTACTACTAGTACCACTACTTCCACTATTGCTAGAACGAATACTACTACTATGACTATTGCTACTACTACTACTGCAACTACTACCAGTAGTAGTACTACTATTGTTGCTTCTACTACAACTGCTACTAATTCTTGTGCTAGAGTTGTTGCTGCTGCTACCATAACTACTACTACCGTTGTGACTACTACTACTACTACTACCAAAACTTATACTACTGCTACTGCTAATGTTATTACTACTACTACTACTTCTACAGCTATTGTTGCTGCTACTGCTACTGCTACTCCTCCTACTACTACTGCCACTGCTGCTGTCACTACCACTTCTACTGCTGCTGCTACTGCTAATCCTACTAGTACTGCGGCTATGACTTCTCATACTATGACTATCACTACTAGTACTACTACTACATCTCCTACAACTACTGGAACAATTACTACTATGACTGCTACTACTACAGTTACTACTTCTACTACAACTCCTACTATTACTATTACAGCTACTATAGCTACTACTACTGCAACTACGACTACTAATGCTGCCATTACTGCTGCTGCTACTACTACTACAGAAGCTGCTACTGCTACTAATACTCCTACTACTACAACTACTACTCTTACTACTGCTACTACTGTTGCTACTACTATTACTGCTATTGCTACTGCCGTTGCTGCTGCTACTACACTTGCTGCAAATACTTCTCCTACTCCTAATACAACTCCTAATACTATGGCTATTGCTACTACTACTTGTAGTAATGCTACTGCTTTTGCTACTACTACTACTACTATTAGTGCTACTCCCACTACTACTACTATGACTAACACTTCTACTACTACTACGGCTACGACATCAATTGGAACTACTACTAGTAGTAGTTCTACTATGACTGCTACTACTATAAATGCTACAAATTCTTCTACCAAAACTGCTGCAACTACGACCACTACTACTACTACTGTTGCTGCTGCTACTACTACTACTACCATAACTACTACTTCTGCTCCTGCAGCTGCAACAACTAACACTCGTACAACTCCTGCAGCTGCTGCTGCTATCACTACTACTACTGCTGCTATTACTGTTGCTGCTACTACGGTCACAACAACTTCTAATTCTACTAAAAGTACTGCAGCTACCACTACTAAAGCAGCTTCGAGTACTGCAACTACTGTTGCTACTACTACTACTGTTGCTTTTGCTGCTGCTACTACTACTACAACTTCTACTATTACTACTACTATTATTACTGCTACGACTAGTGCTACTATTGCCACTGCTTCTACTTCTGCTACAACTTTTGCTATAACTGCTGCTACTACTGCTTCTACTACTAATACTGCTACTGCTACTTCTGCTACTACTATTACTATTACTAATCTGGCTGCAACAACTGCTACTACTGCTACTGCTACAACTACTGCTGCTACGAATATAGCTACTATTGCTACGAATATAGCTACTACTGCTACTACTACTACAGCAACTACTACTACTACTACTACTATTGTTACTACTACTACTACTATGACTACTACTAATACTGCTCCAACTACTACTGCTACTACAACAATTACAAGAACAACAACAACTACGACTACTACTTTTACTACTACTAGTACAACTACAGCTACAATTACTACTACTACGACAACTACCAATATTACTAAAACTATTACTTCTACTACTACTACCACTTCTCCTATTACTACCCCTACTCCTACACCAACTCCTAT
Organism: Trichopus zeylanicus subsp. travancoricus; assembly: GCA_005019695.1. Classification (NCBI taxonomy): domain Eukaryota; kingdom Viridiplantae; phylum Streptophyta; class Magnoliopsida; order Dioscoreales; family Dioscoreaceae; genus Trichopus; species Trichopus zeylanicus. The sequence continues at coordinate 125,919 of RXID01021532.1, forward strand.
TACAACTACTACTACTATTACTACTACTACTACTACTACTTGTACCGCAACTCCTATTACAACAACTACTACTATTACTACTACTACTACTACTACTACTTGTACCGCAACTCCTATTACAACTACTACTACGCCTATATCTATTAATACTTTTGCTGCTGCTACTACTACTACTACTAGTGCTTCCACTACAACAACTAATAGTGCTTCGACTAATACTACTACTACTACACCTATTTCTACTACTACTACTACTACTACTCCTCCTAGTAATACAACTACTACAACAACTACTCTACTGTACTACTGTACTACTACTACGACTGGACAAGTACTTATGGCTACGACTACTTCTACGTAGTACTACTTACACTATACTACTGCTGCTTGCTCCACCGCCTGAGACGTACGCCCCCTCCGCCTGACTGACCACGACTACTAGGGACGAGGACGGCGACGACACCGATCGATCGTGGAGGGCTGGACCCCCCCCTACGCCCGCGACGACGAGGAGTCACGGACGCCGACCACAAACCCAGACGACCACTAGACGAACCACGCGCCAGACTGACTAAAACCGATGGCTAATATGAACGGCGATGACAAACTACAGGATCGACGATATACTACTACTAGTACTACTTCTACTGCTACTACTACAACTGATACTACAACTACTTCTAGTACTTCTAGAACTTCTACTACTATGACTAGTTCTACTACTACTACTACTACTGCTGCTGCTGTTGTTGCTACTATTGCTGCTACCACTACTACTACTACTGCTACTACTACTACTCATACATCAATCCTACTCCTAAAGCTACACCTAGTATTACTTCTTCTGCTAGAATTACTACTACTCCTAGTACTGCCACTACAACAAATAGTACTACTATTACTACTACTATTACTACTCCTCCTCCGGCTACTACTACTACTTTGACTAACTCTACTGCTACTCCCTCTACTACTACGAGTACTCCTACTACTACTAATTTTATTACTACTACTACTGCTCCTACTAGTACAGCTAGTATGACTACTACTATTACTACAACTACAACTACTACAGCTACTACTACTGCTGCTGCTCCTACTACTACTACCACTACTACTACTACTGTTACTGCTAATAATGCGACTAATACTACTAGTACGACTTCTACTTCTACTACTACCACTCCGACTCCAACTCCTACTCCTCTACTATTCCCAATACTACTATACTTCTGCTATTACTACTTCTACTACTACACTACTGCTGCTGCTACTGCTACAGCTACTAATACTACTACTACTACTATTTCTACTACTACTACTACTACTACTACTACTACTACAACTACTACTCGTACTTCTACTACTACTAGTACTCCAACTACAACTACAACCACTACTGTTACTTCTGCAACTGCTGCACCTACTACTACTACTACTACTACTTTTACGACAAATATTACTCTTGCAACTACTAATACTACTAATGCTACTACAACTAATACTGCCGCCACAACAACTACTACTACTAATACTACTTCTTCAACAACAACAATAATAGCTACCACTACAACTACTCCTACTCCAACCACTACTACAACAACTCCTACTCCTATAACTGCTACTACTACTGCTACACCTACTCGTACTTGTACTACTTCTAGTAATACTATAACTAGTACTACTACTAGTACTACTATTACTACTCTTAATCCAACACATACTGCTACTTCTACACCTATGACTACTACTAGCACTATTACTACTAACACTACTATTAGTACTACTAGTAGTACTATTACAAGGACTACTACTACTACTACTACAACCACAACTACTACAACTATTAGAAGTACTTTTGCTACCACTACTATTACTCCTACTACCACAACTACAACTGTGGCTATTACTACTATTGCTACAACAACAAGAACAACTACTACTACTACTACAATGACTACTACTAATACTACTACTACTTCTAATGCTACTTCAACTACTTCTGCTACTATTACTACAACAATAGTTACTACTATTACTAGTTCTACTTCAACAACAACAACAACTACTACTACTATTCCAAGTCATGCTCCTACTACAGCTACCACTACACCAACTCCTACTCCTACTCGTACTACTTCTAGTATTACCAACAACTAGTACTACAACTACCTCTACTGCTACTCCTACTCCAACTCCTACAGCTACTTCTACACCTACGGCTATGACTACTATTGCTACTATTGCTGCTGCTGCGACTACAACTACTTCTACTACTACTACTACTGTCACTGTTGCTACTACAACTACTTCTACTACTAAACCTATTAGAACACATCCCACTGCTACTACTACAACTACTACTACTAGTACTACTAATATTACTACTACTATTGCTACAAGTACTTCTACTACTATTACTACTACAACAACTAACACTACTACAACTACTACTCCAACTACTGCTATTACTTTGATTATTTCTACTACTAATGCTTCTACTACGACTGCTACTACCACAACTAATACTACTACTGCTACTACTACTACAACTCTTCCTGCTACTACTAGTAGTTTTCCTATTACTGCTGCTACAACAATTGCTTCTATTTCAACTTCTACAACTTCTAGTACTACTACTACTACTACTCCTACAACTCCTATTAGAACTACTATCTCTAGCACTACTACTGCTACTACTACTACTTGTACTGCTATGACTACAACTTTTACCACCACTATTACTAGTACTACTACCAATTCTACTACTGCTACTAGTACTACTACTACTACTACAACTACTACTACTACTGCTACTACAACTAGTACTGCTGCTACAACCACTTCTAATGCTACTATTGCTGCGGCAGACTACTACTGCTACTACTCCTACTTTTATTACTACAACTGCTACTACTACTACAACAACTACTACTAGTACCTCTGCTACAACTACTACTTGAAGTTCGACAACAACAACTACTACTACTATTACTTCTACTACTACTAATACTACTACTACTAGTACTACTACTGCAACTATGACTGCAACAACTACTTCTTCTATTACTATTACAACAACAACTACTACTACTGCTACTACCGTTACTACTGCTGCTGCTACTACCGTTGCTACTACTGGCACTACTACTACTACACCTATTACTACAACAACTACTACTACAAATACTACTATAACTACTACTATTCCAACTACTGCTTCAACTACCATTACTACTACTTCTACAACTAGTAAAACTACGAATCCTAACATTACTATTACTACTACTTATACTACTACTACTGCTACTGCCACTACTGCAACTACAACAACTGCTACTACTTGTACCGCTATTACTCCTACTACTATTACTACTACTACTGCTACTACCAGGACTACTACTAGGACTACTGCAAATACTATTGCTACTACTCCGGCTACTACTGCAACTACTGCTTCTACTGCTACTCCTACAATTACTTCTACAACTACTGCTATTGCTACTACTACTTCTAGTACTACTATGACTACTACTACTGTTGCTACTACTACTACTTCTCCTACTTCGACCACTACTGCTATTGCTAACGCTACTACAGCAACAACTACTACTACCACTACTACTCTGAATACTACTGCTACTACTGCGGCTACTACAGCTTCTCCAAGTACAACTGCTACTATAGAGACTACTACTTCTAATTCTACTACTAATACTACGACAACAACTACTGCTACTACTACTACCACCACTACTGCGACTACTGCTGCTACTACTTCTACTTTTCCTGCTGCTACCACTACTGCCACTATTACTACTACTTCAGCTCCTACTACTAGTGCTACTGCTACTACTATTATTGATACAACAACTATTATTCATACAACAACTACAACTACTACTACTATGCCTACTATGACTACTACTACTAATAGTTCTACTACTACTACTAATAGTTCTACTACTACCACTACAATTACTACTACTACTATTGCTACAACTGCTACTATTACTAATACTTTTACTACTACTACAATGACTACTGCTACTACTACCACAACGACTACTACTGCTGCTACGACTACTGCTACTGCAAAACTACTGCTATTGTTGTTGCCAATACCACTACTACTACTACCAAAATTGTTGATACTACTGCTAATACTACTACTACTACAACTACTATTGCTACTACTACCACTACTACAACTTTTACAACAACTAGTATAGCTACTAGTACAACAACAACTACTACTACTGCAACTATAGCTACTGCAGCTACTACTACGGCTACTTCAGCTACTATTACTACAAAAACAACTACTTCTACCATTACTATTACTACGACCACTACTATTACGGCTACTATTACTATTACAACTTCTCCTATTAATACCACATCTCCTAGAACTACTACTTCTACCATTAATAGTAATACTACTACTACTTCTACTACTACTTTTGCTACTGCAACTGCTACTACTACTGCAACTGCTGCTACTACTACTACTGCTACAACTGCTGCTTCTACTAATGCTATGTTCCTACCTCTACTACTACTACTACGATTGCTAATATTGCTACTACTGCTACTGCTGCTACTAAATTACTACTACTACTACTACTACTACTACTATTTCTATAACAAATACTACGACTGTTACTATTACTACTACTACTACTACTACTACCATAATGACTACTGCTACCCCTACTACAAATGCTACTGCTACTGCTATCACTGCTACTAGTACTACTACAACTACTGCACTAGTACGACTACTACTACTACAATCATTGCTGCTACTACTGCTATTAGTAATGCTAGAACAATGACTACTACTACTACTGCTGCTACTACTGTTACTGCCACAACTACTACTTCTCATACTACTATTGCTGCTATTGCCACTATAATGGCTACTACAACTAATACTATTGCTACTACTCTAACTACTACTACTACTACTTCAACTACTACTACAACTGTTCCCACAACTGCTACTACGGGTACTACTGCTACTACCGCCACTACTGCTACTAATGTTACTAATACTACTATTACTTCTACAACTACTACAACTACTACTGCTGCTGCTACTCCTACAATAATAACTACTACTACTACTGGAGCTTGTACTAGTCCTGCGGCAATAACTACTACAATTCTTTTTTCTCCTACTACTAATGTTGCCTCTACTACTACTACAACTGCTTCTACCACTAATACTACAACTACCACCACTACTACAACTGCTACCACTAATACGACTACAACTACTACTATTACTACTACTAGTACTACTGCTACTTCAACAACAAATGCCGCTACTGCTACTACTACAACGAGTACTATTACTACTCCAATTACTCTCGGCACTACTACTACAACTGCAACTACCACTAATACTACTACTGCTGCTACTTGTACAACTACTACTACGACTACTGATACTTTTGCTACCTCTCCTACTATTAACACTACTACTACTACAACTACCACTACTACTACAACTACTACTACTCCTACTGTGACTAGTACTGCTACTACTACTACTACAACAACTACTACTGAAACTTCTACTACTGCGACTACTGCTACAACTGCTACTACTGCTATGACTACTACTAGGGCTATAGCTACTTCTAATACGTATAATTCTAATACCACTACTGCTACTATTACTAGTACTTTTACAACTATGGCTATAGCTACAACTACTACTTCTCCTATGACTTCTTCGCATGCAATTACTCCTACGTCTACTACTACTACAACTGCTATCGCTACTACTGCTATAGCTGCTACTATGACTATTACTTCTAAAATTTGTCGTACTTTTGCTACAACTACGGCAATGGCTTCTACTACTACTAATAATGCCACTATTGCTCCTACTATTTCTACTGCTATTATTGCTTTTGCTGCTATTTCTCTTAATTCTACTACTACCACCACTTCCACTACTACGACTACTACTATTACCACACCTACTATTGCTACTACTACAACTAATACTACTACTACTACTACTAACACTTCTACTACTCCAAATACAACAATAATTACAACTGCTACTGCTGCTACTGCTATTTCTACTACTACTACTACTACTACTTGTACTGCAACTACTACTTCCACTACTGCTATAGCTACTACGATGACTACTACTACTGCTATGTCTACTACAATACCTACTACTACAACTTATACATCTAATGATACTACTACTCCTACTACTACTACAATTGCTACTACTGCTATTACTCCTCCTCCTACTACTACTACTATAGCTATTGCTACTAACATTATTACTGCTACTACAACTGCTACTTCTATTACTACTCATACTTCTATTACCACTACTGCTACAACTGCTACTACTGCTACTACTACTCTTACAACTATTTCTACCACTACATCCACTAAAACTACTACTACTACATTTTCTTCTATTACAATGAAAAACTACTACTACTGTTGTTGCTGCTACTACTACTAATACTACAGCTACATCATCAACAACAATAGCAACTACTACTACTCCTACTTTTGCTACAACTAGTACTACTACAGCCACTACTACTTTTACTATGGCTACTACTACTCGTGCTACCACAACTGCTACTATTGCAACTACTACTACTACTCTTACTACTATGACTACTACTATTACTATTGCTGCTACAACTACTACTGCTACTACTACTGCAACTACTATGACTACTGTAACTACTACTACAACTACTGCTACTGCTACTGCTACTACTCCTACTACTATTGCCACAACTATGAGAACTACTATTACAACGACTACTACTACTACACTATTGCTGCTGCTGCTATTACGCCTACTGCAGCTACTACTGCTTCTCATACTACTACCAAAACTGCTACTACTGCTGCTACTACTATTGCTACTACTACTACTACTACTATTTCTACTGCTACTAGTACTTACACGCCTACTAATACCATTTTTACTCCTACTACTACTACTATTACTTCTACCCCTCCTTCTATTACTACTACTACCACCACCACCACCACCATAGGTACTACAACAAAAATAACTATGACTACTATTACCTCAACTACAATTACAACAAGTACTAATCCTACTACTACTATTGCTGCTACGATCGCAACTACTACTACAACAACAACAACTACTACTTCTGCTATTATTATGACTGCTACAGCTAGGACTACTACTACTACTACTCTACTACAACAACTACCACTACTCTGCTACAGCTAGGACTACTATTACTACTACTACAACTAGAACTACTACTACTACTGCTATCCCTACTGTACCTATGACTACTACTTTGACTATCGCTACTACTGCTACTGTTGTTGCCGCTGTTGCTATTACTACTACCACTGCTGCTACTATTACTATTACTGCTACTACTACTGCTAATGCAACAGCTTCTACTACTACTACTACTATTGCTACTGTTATTGCTACTACTGCTACTACAAGTGCTACTACTGCTACAACAATAACTACTACTAGGAGTAGTGGTAGGGGTAGGAGTAGTCATAGGTGTAGTAGTAGGAGTAGTATTAGGAGTAGGAGCAGTAGTTGGAGTAGTAGTAGTAGTAGTAGGAGTAGTAGAAATAGGGGTACCACTAGGAGTAGTAGTAGTAGCAGTAGGAATAGTAGTAATAGGAGTAGGAGTAGGAGTACGATTAGTAGCAGTAGAAGCTGGAGTAGTAGGAGGAGTAGTAGTGATAATAGTAGGAGTAGGTGTAGTAGTAGTAGTAGTTGTGGGAGTAAGACGAGGTGTAGTTATCATAGTAGCAGTTGCAACAATAGTACTTGTAGTAGTAGTAGGAGGAAGAGGATGATATGTTGTAGTAGTAGTGAGTGCAGAAGTAGGAGTTGTAGTAGGAGTAGTAATAGTTGGTGTAGTGGTAGTAATAGTTGGTGTAGTGGTAGCAATAGTTGCAGCAGGATTAGTAGTATTAGCAGCAGCAGCAGTGATAGTTGTAGTTGTAGTTGTAGTAGTAGTTGTTGTAGTAGTAGTACAGGTAGGTGTAATACTAGTCAGAGTAGGAGTAGGAGTAGGAGTAGGAGTAGGAGTAGCAGCAGGAGTTGGAGTAGAAATAGTATTAGTAGTTATAGTAGGACAGTACAAGGAGTAGTAGTAGTAGCAGTTGTACTAGTAGTAGTAGTATCAGTTGTGGTAGCAGTTGTACTAGTGGTAGAAATAGTAGTAGATGCTTTAGTAGTTGTAGTATTATTAGTAGTAGTAGGAGTAGTTGTTGTTGTAGTAGTAGTACTAGTAATATCACTTCTTGTATTTGGAGTAGCAGAAGTGGGAGTAGGAGTAGTAGTATTAGTAGTAGCAATAGTAGTAGTGGTAGTCCTAGTAGGTGTAGTACTTGTAGTAGTAGTAGTTGGAGTAGCACTAGTAATGGGACTAGTAGTAGTAGCAGTAATAGTTGTTGTTGTAGCAGTTGTAGTTGTAGCAAGAGTAGCCGTAGTAGCAGCAGCAGTTGCAGTAGTAGCAGCAGTTGTGGTCGTTGTGACTACTACTACTATTATGCCTACTACCACTACTACGCCTACTACTACTACTACTATTATTACTACTACTACCACTCCTACTGCTCATACTACTACTACAACTACAACTACAACTTCTCCTATTGCTACAACTGCTACTACTCCTACTAGTACAACTCCTACTGCTACCACTTCTAATACTCCTCCTACAATAACAACAACTTCCACTGCTACTACTCTTACTACTACTACAACAACAAAAAGTACTACTACTACTCCAACTCCTACTCCTACTGCCACACCAAATACTACTTCTACTGCTCCAACTACTACTACAACAACAACTACTACAATTACTTCTTTTACTTCTACTACTACTACTATTCTTGAAACTACTTCTACTGATACAACTACTACTACTACTACTACTGTTGCTATTGGTACTACTACTACTCCTATTACTACAACTAGTACTGCTACTACTGCTTCTACTAATTCTATTACTCAAAACTAGCACTACTACTTCTACTCTTACTGCGACTACTGCTACTATTTCTGTTGCTACTCATACTACTACTACTACCAATTCTAGTACTCCCAGTACTACTACAAATACAACAACTGCTCCAACTAATAATGTTGCTCCTACACCGACAACTCCTACTACTACTTCTACTACTACTACTACTACTACTACTACTGAAACTACTACTACTACATCTACTTCTACTACCACTACAACTACTACTTCTACTACTACAAGACCAACCATTACAACTACAACTGCTACTGCTACTATTGCTACTACTACTACTACTACTAATACTAGTACTACTACTAATATTACTTCTCTGTTTGCTACTTCTATAACTAATACTAGTACAACTCCTTTTACTGCTTCTACAACAACAACAACGACAACAACTACTTCTGCTACTAGTACTTCTGCTACTACTACTGCTACTACTACTACTACTAATACTACTACTACTACTACTACTACCACTAGTACTACAACTACTACTACTTCTACTACTACTGTTGCTACTAGTAGTAACACAACTACTACAGCTACTACTACTACGACTACTACTACAACTACAACTTCGACTACTGCTACAACTAGTAGTAGTAGTACTATTACTAGTACTTCTACTACTACTGCTCCTATTACTACTACTACTATTACTACTACTACTACTAATATTACCAATACTACTAGTAGTGCTACTAGTTCTACTGCTCAGGTCGCCACTACTCCTACTCTAATTACTACTACTTCTACTACTGCTACTACTTCGACTACTACTACTGCTGCTACTGCTATTGCTACTGCTATTGCTACTGCAATCGCTACAACAACACCAACAAATACTACTACTACTACTCCTACTGCTGTTGCGACTGCTGTAACTACTACTACTACTCCTGCTGCTGCTGCTGCTACTACTACTACTATTATTGCTAGTACTACTATTACTACAACTACTATAACTACTACTACTATTACTACTGCTAGTACTACTACCCCTGCTACTAGTTCTACTACTACTCCTGCTACTCCAAGCACTACTTTTACAATTACTACTACTACTATTAGTAGTGCTAATACTACAACAACTATTATTACTACTACTGTTACTACTAGTACTACTACCACTGCAAGTACTACTACCATACTTCCACTGATGCTACTACTGCTACTACTACTATGTGTAATACTCCTACTACTACCCCTCCTCCTCCTACTACTGGTACCAATTCTACTACTCCTACAACTACTACTACTATGACTGCTACTACTACTCCTACTGCAACTACTACTATGACTTCTACTACCACTACTGCTCCTATAACAACAACTACTACTACTATTACTACTACAACTACTACTACTAATCGTACTACTATTCCTACTACTATTACTTCTCCTATATGTACTCCTACTACTACTCCCACTACTACCACTACTACTACCACTACTACTACAACTACAACAACAACTACTACTATGACTCCTACTACAACTACTTCTACTTCTACAACTACTACTACTTTTATTAGTAGTACTACATCCACTACTAGTCCAGCTATTGCTGCTACTACTACGGCTACTACAACTACAGCTGTTGCGGCTATTGCGATTAAGACTATTACTACTACTACTCCTGCTGCTACTACTCTTATTACTACTACTATTACTGCTACTTCTAC